>APFE031190882.1:0-48154 GCA_000404065.3 Pinus taeda | reverse complement strand
GCCAACAATCTCCCCCTTTGGACTTGATGGCAACAACCACACCAAGTCACTCTCCCCCTTTGACATCAAGGGCAAAGGGTCATGCTCCCTCTAAGTGCATGATGAATTCTCTGATAGAGCTCCCCCTTTTTTCATGCTGAGATGTACTGTATCATCCATGCTCCCCCTGAGCATAAGTATCGAATGATATTCATGACATTTATAACAGAGACAAAATATCTAAACAAGACCATGATAGTCATCAACAGCTATCATACACCATATATGATCTGCTCCATAAGCATCTGTCAACAACATCCAGCCCAGCAACCTGTATATGTCCATGTCAATGTAAATATCATCAACTTGTGACAAAGATAGATATCAACTCATCCTCTTGATCTCATCAAGATCAACTTGCTTTGTTTCCTTCCATGAATCAACTCAGTATATGTCATATCTCCAAGCAGTAACAAAACCATTCACATCATATCATATGTGAAAACACCATAGTCATCACATGATCTTTCACCACTTCATCAAGAACTGCATGATCTTTCCACAAGGACCTTTAATATATAAACCATGTATCATTACTAGGGAACATCCCACATATGATAAGCATCAACCATGATAATATGTGAGTATGAACCTATCATCATAAGGTAAGAACTCATCATCACTATGTGACTAAGTAAGCCATGTCTTCAAATATCCATGTCTTCAAACAACTATGTCTTCATGAGACCTGTAATAACACCATTCTCTTGGCCAACCAACAATATCTGCAACTTAAGTAATCATCCATGTATCCAGCATAGAAATATGTATAATTTAGCCATATAAGCATCATCATCATTGATTAGGTACCAAAGACTTCTAAACATAATGCCAAAAATGCTTTATTAGAAGCATAGCATGTTCTCCCCTTGAACCTGTTCCACCTGTTCACCGTCAAATCTGATCATTGCATATATTAGTAAGAAGTATCAAGGCATCATCATCAATCAGATATGCATCAAGTTACCAACAACTAGTTAGGATCAAAAACACTTCTAAATAACATCCACAAACTATAAACATCTATCATCAGAAAAGATAACTGATAATTTTCTGAACCATATCAAATCAATTTTTTTGAGTCTATCCTACTGCATTTTTCTCAAACCTACATATACGCGACTGTGCAGCTTTGAACTCGTGTATATACGCGACTTGTCTTCATGAAACTTGCGTATGAGATTTAGACCATTGAAGTTTCATAATTTTGGCTTCTCCAAAGTTTTTCATGTCTGTACATTGTGTCATGCCACATTTTTCTGACTGTACTTCCTTCTTCTTCCATATCTTCAAGTGTGATGATGTTTTCTCCTTTTGGTATGGTGCCCGATATTTTCTCCTGCATTCCTTTGCTATATTTACAAGCTTGTTACATGCATAACATCTTACATGTTTCATATTTCTTCTATAGCAGTAAATGGCTTTGTGACCAAACATATTGCAAGCAAAACAATATCCCTTAAATTACCTGGAACATGATGATCTTTATGAGTGACGGTCTTGAACTATTCTACTTCTGCATCTGGCTGCAACATGTCCAAAATTATGACATACATAGCATTCAACATTATTTATTTGAGGAAATAACCGACTATCACTTCCATAGTTATGAGTAAAAGATTGTCTTTGAAGAATTTCTTTCCTTGGTTGTTGATGGGATTGACCTCTCATCTCCTTGTTGAGCATTTCAGATTTTGCATTAGAGTTCCTTGTCTGACTTTGTGAACTAGATTCACCTTCAACAGATTCATGAAAACCAAGACCAGTTTTGGTAGCAGGAGACCTTTGACTATTAAGAATATCATCCAAGATCTTAGAACTATCTTGAAATTGTAAGAGCTTATCCCTTTCTTCTAATTTATCTTTTAGAATATTTACCTCAACCTGGTGTTGCTCTTCCTTTTCAAGATACTACTTCTTCATGATTCCTTCAACTTTTCTTCCTTCTTCCAACTGATGTCTTAATTTAAGAACTTCATTTTCTTGTTTTTCAAGAGCTTGGAGTAGTTCTTTATTCTTCTTATTTGATTCTTCAAGATCTTCTTTTAGCAAGAGGATATTAGCTTCAAGACTTTCATAGTAACTAGATATATCTCTGAGTTTCTTGATTATTGTGCTCCTTTCATTTACTTCATTTCTTAATGTTGTCACTTCATCCTGTATCTTTTGACATTGATCTTCCTTTTCCTTGAATTGCTTCCTTACCTTGTTTCCTTCTTGTAGTTGAGCTTTTAGTTTGGTAGCTTCTTCTTTGAAGGCGCATTCCCTTTTGTCCAAAAGATCTTGTTGATCTCTAATTTTGTCCGTAAGCCTTTTAAATTTTGCCTCTATTTGATATCTTTCTTCCTCACCCATAAGAGCAAATTCAGATGTTTCACTATCACTCTCATCATCTTCAAATGGATGGAGAAATGTATCACCAGAGGATAACAAATTCATACCTGATAGTTCGTTTGCTTGTTCAACTTCTGGTGATTCTAAATCTGAAGAGTTTCTTCCACATATTCCCCAATCGATTCTCCCACTGTCATAGTTCCTTTGAGATTTCTTCTTCTTCTTAGGTGCTTTCTTCTTTATATTCTTTCCCATTGTTCTACGGATCTCCTTCAAGTGATCAAGCTTCTACCAAAGGACCTACTCTGATACCAATTGTTGGAAATAATACTGAGAGGGGGGGTGAATTAGTATTAGCAAATCAATAATTTTTTCATTTCCATAATCAGATTCATATACGCTACTTCAGTTAAGGGAACTTGTGTGTACACACGACCATGTTTAATGCAACTAGCGTATATCCAGCAAACTTATGATTCAATTAATTCATCATATGTTGATCTTTAATCAGTGCATCAGAACTTCATTAACCATATAAACAGTAACCAGGTGCAGTAAAAATAGAACAGATCATCACACGTAAGAAACACACATGAACAACATGATTTAAGGTGGAAACCCAATGTGGGTGAAAACCACCTGCTTCTGTCGTCTCTGCCTTCTTTTAATATTAAGGAAAACTGTTTACAACATTTTACTGGCGCAGACTCATACCAGTACGCAGGCATACCTGTAGAAGGCTACAACCCCTTCCAGCTTCTATTGGAAGGGATTTACAACCCCCTAGATCTTGTACTATCTGATATATTTACTAGTACGTAAGCACTGGCCTACAGAAGGCTACGACCTTCTCTCTTCCTCCAAGGACCGTGTTTCATAAATTTTCAAACTAGATACTCTTGGAACACAACATCATAATATGAAGGCCACGTTTCATCCAATTTCCATACTGGACCCATCAACAACATTGAAGCTCAAAATCAATCAGCACTATAATATATCCATCAACTATATCTGCATCAACCCATTATTGAAACTCAATCTAAATCAACCAAAATCAATCAATCACGAACAACTTCTCAACCTCTCACACAACTGAATCAATCATACTTTAACCAATCAACTGCAACAAATAGATCACTTGATAAATCACTCTAACCAGTACACAGATCTGAGTTACATTATCATTCAAAATCAGTTGTAATCTTAAAACCATGCTTCAGATTGTATACGCTATTTGGCAGAAGCCAACCAGCGTGTATACACAGCTTCCCTAAAGCCAACCAGCATGTATATCTACAAACACCTTGCTACACTTCCAGACTTCAAACATAATCACACATAGAGGATGAAACATGTGTTAGTGATTAGATCTAGTCCATTCATTATCAGATCCTCATTAGATTTCATCCATTAATACTGAAGCTAATCACAATCAACCAATCTGAATATGCAAAATACTGTTACCAGAAAACAGTCACCAGAACACAATGCAGAACCCAAAATACTGCAACATTAAACAGAACCCTTATAGATCATACTTTGGAAGATATAAGCTACATCCATAAGCCAAACCAGCATGTAAACGCCCTTTTACCAAGGGACACTAACGTACAGATCTGAAAATTCCATTTTGTGAAGTATACACTACTTCTGTATGCTGAATCAGTGTGTATACGTTGTTTTACCAAGGCCAACCTGTGTATAGATCTGGAAATGCTAGCTTAAAGCATCAAAACTATTTCAAACTTCATACATACCCAAATCATCACATTTACATAATAAAAACATGTGTCAGTATTCAGATCTAGAATGTTCAAGATCAAACCACATAATGATAATACATATAAGTCTTCATGCTCCTAATCAATCAACTTTCATCAGCCATAAAGGTGCATCCTTAGTTCAGATCAAGCAAAGCAACACAAACCCATAACCTGCATACTTGATCTCATCCTTCATCAGATATTCAATACTTGCTTGTCATGGCCTAATGATATTCTCCTCCTTATATAGTTTTAGGCCTTTCTCAATACCATGGACCAAAACCACTTAGGACCAACACCACGGACCAAATACCTTGGGTCAGATACTGATGAGCCCCAATTTTGGTACAATTTGGGCTCATTTTGGCCTATTTTACTTGCTCAAACCATTCATCTTTATTTGCTTATATGCATGCATTTCTTAGTTTATTCATGTTGTTGTAGGAAGAAGGTTAGACACTTTATCTACGTGACTAATGCATTATGATTCCAGGTTTTGGCATTAAAAATGGAGCAAGAGACAACGAAAAAGGGGATAAGGAGACAATGAGGTGGCACTGCTGATTTTGTGGAGAGATGTCCACGGTCTTGGGACATTCCTCGTGATTCCCACCAAGAACTCCGAGCTCTAATCCATCTCCCCTCCGAGCTTAAGAAGCAGCCAGCTGTCCTACAGGAACAGCAGTCATAAACTGTTCTAAAGGAACAGTAGTTATGACTGCCCTACAGGATCCGCAGTTAGACTCTAGTTGGACATCCGAGCTCCTAAAATCAAGGGCACTTGGTGGATCATCGTTTTTGTATAAGTATGAAGGCCTTAGCCTTAGATAGGTTGTTGAAACTCTCGTATTGCTATTGTAATTTTGGAGCACAGTTCAGTTTTCGTGCCTTTTTGTAAGCCAATTTGGCATGACATCAGATTATGAATAAAGAAGGCAGTTTGTGATCTAGTTCGGAGTTTCTTAAGGAGACTATAGCTCTCAGGTTAGGGCCCAACCTGAGAGCCATAGATCCCCTCTGTTGTAGTGTTGTTTCCATTTCATTTCCAGCACTTTAAGTTTTCGTTTGCACATGCAATTCGAATTACGGTTTGGTGATTTGGTTTTCTTATGAGTAGGATAGATTTTGCTTATGGTGCAGTTGTTTCCACTTGCTTAGTGTAGCAGAGGATAGATACCATCAATTGGAGCTCCAGCAAAACGGTTGTTAAGGCTCACTGCCATCTCTCTTGAAGATTGGGGTGCATTCCATAACTAGCCACCAAAAACACGCATTACTTTACTTGATTATTGCTACAATACTGGAGCTCACCACTCATTTGTATACATTGATCAAGTCATCTTCTCTTCTCTTCTACTGTTTTAGTTCGCACAGGTCTAACAAAGGATGTTCAAAAAAATGGTTTGAAACTACAGAGTCGAAGCTCACACATGTATAGGGTTTCTAAGTCTCAGACGCATGCTTGTAACTAAGGATTTTTGTCCCTAGACACGCACATCCAGTTCTCCAAGGAGCATCTAGACTTGTCTCAGATGCTCACACACAATGTCTCAGGATGCATCTAGGAGGCTAGGGTTTCTACCATCTAGTTTGGTCCTCAGATGCACACACAGAATGGTCAAGGTTGCATCTAGGCTGCATCAGACGCTCGCACATTATCCTGAAGGGTGATTTTGGGGGTTTGAGGCGGATCTGAGTGTGTTTGGTCCTCGGATGCACACATACAGTTCACTAGGGAGCATCCAAGACTGCCATAGACGCTCGAACAACTCCTCTGTTCTTCCGGGACTAAAAGATGAAATTTCATTATTACAAAGACTCTACTCAGTGACAACAATGTTCAACAATTGACTACAAACAGTGAAAACACAGTACAGTCCTCAAAATCAAGGTTTTGAGTATAAGCATGAATATGTTCATTTCATGGATGTCATAGTTATTTTACTAGTTAGTTGCATAGACAAAGATATGGATCAATGTACTCTCTTTTGCTGAATTATTTGATGACAATCTAAGAAGAAGAATTTGCAAGAGTTTTCCCCATAATGATTTTTTCCCTGGTCTTAGATTAATTTTCTTCTATTGTTCCTTTATGCTATGTTGCATTGATGATAATAATGTTGTTCTTTCTACATAGTTGCATATGCTGATGTATAATGATGTAATGATGATATGGGCTGAAGTTAATGTGTTAATGAAGAAATGAAATTATCTAAGCGAAGAACAATATAGCCCTTAGAAAAATTAACATGGTATCAAAGCTAGGCCGAGGAAAAGCCATGGATATCACCCCGATGATGACACCTTTAATGGAAGTAAGAAGAGGACGGTGCAGACCTAAAATAATTCTAGGTTTTGAAGAAAACCCTAGGAAACTTGGTTATTAGGGTTAGGGTTTGAGAGAAACCTTGGTTTATGGAAATAATATGAGATATGAAACCTAGCATGACCAATGTGAAGATGCTCAAGCACTTATGAAATATTTGATGAAGCACTAGATGATATAATCCCTAGTATGCTTGGTTGGTAGAAGGTAACATTGTTATGTGGACTATGGATGGTGATGGTTGGTTGGTTTAAGAGGGAGAGGATCACCTCTCATGGAAGATAATTATTTCTTGACTTATGATGCCTCTTACTTGTGTTTAAACTTATGGATCTAATTATTATTGTATGTACTTCCTACATAAATATTTGAGTATATGGATGTTTCTAACCTATTTGATGAGATGTGATAAGTGGATCCTTCTTGAGGATCATTTGAAATGCATGAAGGATGGCTAGAGCTGGAAAAGGTAAAGAGGCACTATATGAAAAGATGACAAAGTACCACAAGTTGCCTATGTCTATTGAAAAGGTGCACAAGTAGTTGAATACCACAAGGTATGCATGTTATGTTGTATTTTAGTTGTAACATTGGATGGTTAGGTAAGTCCTAAGGTATGATGAGAATGTCTCTTTCTTTAATGGTCCATGCATATGAAAGTGACTTGGATTTACGTTTCCTATGATGAAATGGTGCACCTGGTGTTGAACATTTTGATCTTCTTGAATTTTATGATGCTACCTAATGTTGATACATTGATATTTTTGAAGTTTGGCTAACATCTATCTGTTGGATATCTTGATCCTATCAAGAAGGATAGGACCTTGACTCTAGTAGATGATACTCTTGATACTTGACATGCATAAGTCATGATGGATTTCACATAGAAGGATAGCTATTTGACTCGTATTCTATTGATAATGCTTGTGATAAGCATGGTGAAAGCATATGGAAAGAGAGATTGATACTCTTGTTGTTTTGGTAAAGTTTCATTAAATGACCTTACTTGATCCTATTAATAATGAAAGTCATGGTAACGTTGATGATAGAGGTATAAATATGAGATTGATATTCTAATATCTCTTACTACCTGTGGTCATGTCTTGACGGCATATGGTAAAACTGAATGCCCTAACTTGATGGAGTGACTTGATAGAAAGTGTTATTATGTTCATGATATGATGGCATATTTGTTTTCTGCCATAATCTTTCAAGTCTAACCCTTGATCAAAGATCAATGACATTATGTTGATGACCATGATAGATATATGTTTATGATTTAACAGATTTGTTGTTGCATGACACTTGTAGAGACAGATTGATGACATGAATGAAGATGAATGAAGTAGATTCCCCATTGGAGGGAGAATCTCTTCTCAAGATTCTTACTTATATTACTATTTGCATTTTGTACTGTTGAAGTATGATTTATGTGCATCCGATATTATTGAACTGCAACAAAGTGTCAGATCTGAAGCTCGTACAAAAATAGGGTTTATGTTCTAGACGCAGGCACAAAAGTGGGAGATTTCATCCCTAGACGCACCCATGCTAAGGCCAAGGTAGCGTCCAAGAAGCTAAATATGCTCCCATGCTAACCTGAAGGGAGCGTCCAAGGGTTTGATTAAATTTGAGCATCATCTGAAGTTTTTTGAAGTCTGAATCAAGGTGTCTCTAACATATTCTGCCATTATAAGCTTATTTATGAAGTTGTTGGGTTGAATTGCTAATCACAAAAAAAATGAAGTATTGTGCATGAAATCAAATGTCCACCTGAAGCATGCTAGTCCTACAAATATGAATACAAAAAGATATGTGAGTAGGAAAAGTTCAGATATTTTCTATAATATGAACTTGTGTTTGCAGGTGACTGAGATAAGCATATATATATGTCATTATGATTTAGCCATTGAAATTTGTGATACAAGAGATTTGGCTGACTGATATAGATAAGTATTGTTTGAAGTTGGACATGATGCTTGACAATGATTTAGAACTCTGACTTGACATTGAGATATGTTTTTGGAATATAGATCTCTCTACGATAGAAAATTTGGATTTGACCTAACATCTGATGATTTGATTTGACGATTGCTGATTTGATCTGATATCAAAGCTATGGGGCATAGTAACCTTTAATGACTCATGTGAGTATTCAGAAAAATGGTTTGTATTGGCCTCCTTGTTCCTAGCACAATGGTTGAAGTATTGATAGTTCAGATTCAGTATGAAGATGAAACTTGCATATACTTTTGTATCTAGTGACAAAAATGACTTGTATTATGATTATGAGAATGAATTGAAGAAGTTTGGATTGGTATTGCATGATAGATGAAAACTTGTTGGCATAATAATAAATGAATTCAAGACTTGATATGAGCTCTACTTGTCACTTGGTTGAAAGAATTGATATTGTGATATTGATGCCTTTGATAATAGTTTTGATCTGGCTTCTAAAATTTGATGATCAGACTTTTCTGATGTGATGAAATAACATTGATTTATGTAAGGTTGATTATGTTGGCTTAGTAAGGCATTATGCTTGAAGAGAGTGGTTGATTATGTTGGCTTAGTAAGGCAATAGGCTTGAAGAGAGCATTACATGAAGCAAGCTCCCCAATCCAGATATGTCCATATTTGAAAATTATATGATGAAGTCGGGATGATGAGTTCCAAGGTGTGGATTTGATTTTGATTATGATTTTACATACTGATGGTCTACTCTGGATAAGTGATGAGACTCTAACGATCTAACTAAGAGGGAGATGGATTTTGAAGCTCGAAATGATTATCATGGCAAGATGAATCGATTTCTGGAAAGAAATTCCATATTGCAAAACTATTGAAAAAAATGTTTTTGAATAATGGAAATGCAAATCCCTGGATACTTCGATTGAATTACAAGATGTTTTGAAAATATATTGTCAAACTTGACTTGGAAACCGTCAGTTGATTGAAGCATTGATGTTCCACTTTGAACATCCATCTGTATATATATATAGACACACACTTGATGTTCATAGAGTCTGAATAAGTTCATGATTGAGCCACTTCATTCACATAGAATTTCCACCAAACATCCTTTGAAATATTTGCATGAGATGTTCTATTTTTTAGGATGAAATATTTCTCCTATGATATGTGACTGCATGGATGTATTGTTGTTAATAGAGATTATTGTTGATGAGCACATATGATTGTTGCCTTAATATGAGATATGCCATGATATTATTGATTAAAGGTCCATAACTTTACACTTGACCGAGATTGAGTATGATATTGCTAACATGGCTAGTTGCAAGGCGAATGTAGAAGCTCCTTAGGTATCCATCTGAGCAGGATCTGAATATGACATGAATACATTGTGATGACAGAGAATCCCGTATATATAGTTGGGACTGAGATACTTCCTTATTTTGAGACAGTGCAGTTGTTCGAGACAAGCTTAGGCTTGTGATTGACACCTCCTTGAGAGGTATGATGATTATGGAATCCTTTTGTGATTTATATGATTATTTATTATCTAACATGATATTTGATATGATGTCCTTTATGAATAGGAAACAACTGCTATTGAGATAAGAAGATACCGGATTTGAGTATGATGAGAGTAGCGCTGATCTAGGACACTGAGCCAACTCTTCCTCCCTGTCTTAGCTCCCAGGGTGAGGAATTGAGATAGGGGGCTCTTGGGGTTGAGGGAACTCTGGACAATAGGGTATGACCTCTATCTATTACCCATAGGGTTGGAGATGCTACTCCCCTATCTTCATAGGGTCGAAGAATGTTGCTTCCATGTCTGGTCTTTGTAGAGTATACCCCAGTTGGTATCATACCCACAAGCAGGGTTTGTTGGGAATATCACTCTTCATTTGGCCAACAATTTTAGAGTGTACTTGGGGTGTACGACCCAAGTTGATTATGATGCAGGTGTTCTACCACATGAATATTCAGGGTCATCGATGGGAAGATCGATAGGAAATAGGATGGGTTGAGATAACCCTATGCAGTTATGGGTTGAGATTGAGCTCCCTAATGTGATCCCAGGGTCGAGATGTGCTCCCATGTGTGTTTGGATATCCTATTTCTCGATATGGGGTTGTAGATGTATAGCTCCACCATGAGATTATGGGTCGAGATATGTTCCCTAATGTGGTTCCAAGTTGAGATGTGCTCCTTGATGATATGCTTTCTAATGATGATTGATGATGATATTCTGGGTAGTATCCCATTGGTAGAGATTTTGGCTATTAGTCTGATGAATAGAGGGTGGTAGCTTACTCCCCTCCGGTAACAAATTCTTCTTTTAGATTCGAGAATGTTCAAAATATGAGGAAAAACAATCAAGAGATAAGCAGGAATAAGCAAGGGATAGATCAGGATGTACAATGATGATTTTTGATGATGAGACACTTGAGATGGTCATGGCATGACAACTACATGAAAAATATGATAAGTGACAATATTTGATGACACATGAATGACATATTGATTGATGGTCAAATATAGACAGGTGGAATTCTCCCAAGTTGAGAGGGAGTGTTAAAATTATACAATTTTGGTCAATTTTCACTTTGGGTAGTTCATATGATGAAGAAAATTATTTCAATAGATTCCTCTTTACGAGAGAACCAAAATCAACCTAAAGATCACCTCATTTGGACAAGCAAAATTTGGTTTTTGAATTTATTTTATCCACTCATGTATATTGGAATAGGTTGGCCCTATGCACATGTACAATTGGACAAGTCAGCCTCAACATCAAGTGGGCCCTCATGGAAGCCTATAAATACAAGAGACCTCAAGCTCATTTGCATACATTGATCAAGTCATCTCTCTTCTATTGTCTTGTTCGCATAGTTCTCATGGAGGATGTTCGCGTAAAGGGTCTGAAACTACAGGGTCGAAGCTCACACATGTCTAGGGTTTCTGAGTCTCAAATGCACACTTGTAACTAAGAATTTTTGTCCCTAGATGCATACATCTAGTTCACTAGCGTCCATATCTGTCTCAGACTCTCGCACACAATGTCTCAAGATGTGTTCGGGAGGCTATGGTTTACACAGTCCAGTTTGGTCCCCGGACGCATGCACAAAATGTTCAAGGGTGCATCTGGGCTGCCTTAGACACTTGCATAGTAGCCTGAAGGGTGCGTCTAGGGATTTGAGTCAGATCTGAGTGTGTTTGGTCCCTAAACGCATGCATACAGTTCACCGGGGAGCGTCAAGAACTGCCATATATTATCGCACAACTCCTCCTCCGTGTGTCTGAGACTAAAAGATGAAATTTTAGTATTACAAAGACTCTGCCCAGTGACAAAAATGTTCAGCAGTTGACTACAAACAATGACATCACATTACAGTCCTCATAATTAGGGTTTTGAGTATAAGCACGATTAGGTTCATGTCATGGATCTCATAGTGGTTTTACTGGTTAGTTGCATAGACAAAGATATGGATCAATGTACTCTCTTTTGCTGAATCATTTGATGATGATCTAAGAAGAAGAATTTACAAGGGTTTTCCCCATAGTGGGTTTTTCCCTGGTCTCAGACCAATTATTGTGTCTTTATGTGTGCATGCTTTTCTTCTATTGTTCCTTTATGTTCTGCTGCATTAATGATAATAAAGTTGTCCTTTCTATATAATTTCATATGTTGATGTATAATGATGTAAATCTGAATAATGTAATGATGATATAGGCTGAAGTTAATGTGTTAATGAAGAAATGCAATTATCTAACCAAAGAACAATATAACCCTTTGAAAAATTAACATCATGTTCATCTATTAGTTATCCACCATTTTGATAAAACAATTGCCTTCATTCAATTGAATAAATCATTTCTTGGTTCCCATATCAATCATGCAAATATTTTTGCATGTGAGGGACTCACACTTGGGATTAAATTTGGAAAAAATATTTTATACATAGTATACTTTTGATCTCTATATGTTTGTGTCATGGGGACTTAAATAAAGTGTAAAAAATTTACAATTAGTTGAAATCTAGAAGGACAATATATGTGTTGCCATATATGATAAATTTGAAAAATGATTGAAGTGGCTATCAATGGATGCTCAGATAATAAGCATTCCCTACCCTAAAGGTAAGGACTCGTTGCTACATAAATCATCTTATTATTTTTGTGATTACTTTATAATTGTGTTTTTTATATTTTTAAAACTTCTAGTTTTGCGAGTTAGTTCTACTATTGCAATTCAACTGCAAATCCTTAAAGACTAAAGCCAAGAATTTCTAGGCGAACAAAAAAAAAAACAAAAAACAAAAAACAAAACCAAACAAAACAAAACAAAACAAAAAAACTTATTATATATTAGAATAGGTATCATTGTTTTAATTTGTGATAAACAGCACATTATTTTTGTTCCTAATGTGTCCTTACAATGAATTTTTCAAGTAGTTTCACTTTTTCTATGCTTAAAGCAATAAATATTTAACATTTACTACTAAAGTATGGCTTTTTAGATTCCAAAGTTTTACACAAAGTTTTACATTTTACTAATATTGTCACCTCTCAACTAGTAACAGAGAAAACATAATGAGTTTTTCTGTTTTTCTTTTTCCCAAGAAAAAAAAAATTACTTTATATTCAAAATGAATTGAAAGTACATTCCTTAAGTGTTAATGCACATACAATGTATGACTAGTTTTTTCTGGAATATCATACCAAGACCACTATGAGTATCCTTTTCATAAATTGTCATGGGACCTTAAATATCTAATAGATTTCTACTTAAAGTATGTCATCATTTGTTGACATATTACAAAGCAATAACCAAACAAGATAAAAAGTCAAAAAAATTACAAGACCTTGAAGAAACTAGATGTCCCTTAGTAAATTCATATAAGATGAACAAGCCTTTAGCCAAGTGCAAAGCATCTTTAGATAGTGAATAGAAAAAATTGTTCAATCCTCTCTCTCTCTCTCTCTCTCTCTCTCTCTCTCTCTCTCTATATATATATTATATATATATATATATATATATATATATTATGTATTATAGTTGAATAGAAAAAAAAAATTGACATATTATAGAGGCAATAGGCCAAATAAGATAAAAAGTAAAAAAATTTACTAAAGACCTTGAAGGAACTAGGATGTCCTTTAGGTAAATTCATATAAGATGAACAAGCCTTTAGCCAAGTGCAAGCATCTTTAGATAGTTAATAGAAAAAATTTGTTCCTTCTCTCTCTCTCTCTCTCTCTCTATCTCTTTAATATATCTATATATATATATATATTCTCTCTATATATATATATATATATATAATTGTATATATATATATATATATATATATATTATAATATAATATTATATATATATATGAGGTAATAAGAATGTCACCAAGGTTTGCCACAAGTTCAAGGCTTGGGCTTACAAGGTAATTGGGCTTAGTGGTTGGATAGACGTTTAGTTGACCTCAAGAAGGCACATGCAAGAATTAGGGTTGAATATGACAAAATTTCTTGGATTGATAACAAAAATAGAGGCTTCTATACTGCTAAAATTGGTTACTCAACTTTACAAATACCTAAGGTTTAAGAAATATGTTAGTGGTGGAAGAATTCATGGAAGATTAAAGCCCCTCGAAAGTGCACTTTATTCCTTGCATTTGTTGTCAACAAAATGGTTTTAACTTTGGATAGACTTCAAAAAAGAAATACAAAAGGTATAACCATTTGCATCCTCTATAGAAGTAATGGAGGAACTTCATTACATTTATTTTTAGAATGCCCTTACACAAGATAGGTATGGAAAGAGGTTGAACATTACCTCTCAGTTTTGCATTTGTGAGATAAAGCAACATTAGAAAGTGATTTTAAGAGTAATTTATTAGAAGGGAACTATAGGAATATAGAACATATCCTTACTTTATTACTTGAGTAATCTTGTTGGAAAATAATGACACACATTTTTTTAGATGTCCAAGTTACCACTTTAAAATTTTCTTTACAATATCTTTCATTGTTTTCTTCTTATAAGCCTAGTACAAATCTAGAATCTAGTCATGTGAATACAAAGGTGATTATGAACAAGTATTATGCATGGAACTTCTTTGTTGGAGCTTGCCGGAGGGTCACTTTTACAATGTGGGATTCATGCTATTTATTGTTGAGGATCACTATAATTTTAATTGGCAAGAAAAATATAGGTATTGGGACTAGTAATCAAGGTGGATTTAAAGAATTATGATTTATAATGAAGTATGATTTAGATAAATATATCATGCAATTACAAGTATTTGGATACCTTGTTATGGCTATTAGATGGAAGGACAATGAAATCTAGGTCCATAGTACTAGTCATTCATACTTGAAATTACATTTGAAGGATACCTCTAGCCTTTTTTAGATGATTAATGTGTGGTGGAATTTTTTGGAAGGATGGATGGATTCCACCTTTTATGCAAGTTGTTTCAACTTGCACAAGGTCACAATAATGCTTAGAAGCAATTATAAAAGCATAAATAACCTGGTAGTGATGCAAACATAGGGGAATAAGAAAACAAAATCAATGGACACAACGTAATATGGGAAGCAAAGATTATTTTATTCATTGTTGATGAATATACTAGTGGTTTGTTGAATGAGACACAAAGGAAGATGTAGGGTCACATTATCCCTCTTTAATCCTCCAATGGAGGTTCCTTCTTTCTCCTTTTGCAAGTTTTCTCTTTTCGCAAGAGGATTTTGGTAGCATAATTGTGCAATTATTCCTTGCTGAAATAACTCCCAAAGAATAGTATTTATAAAAATTTCCAACGTCTTCATGACCATGGTTCATTAAATGGATGTGGATTCCTTTTTGTGCATCTCATGTTGGGAAGCATGAAGAGTCCTTTGGGGGCTCCAAGTACTCTTCCTCAAGTGTGTGGGAGCTCACAGGTGACTTGTCAAACCTAGTACTTTGCATTTGACAAGATCTTTGTGGTTTCCTATGTTGCTCTTTAAGGAAATATTGCTTTCTACAGATCCACATGACTATTGAAGGAACAATTGTGCAAATTGTGCAAACCATGAATAGTAACTATGTGTGAATGGAAAAAGGCCCAAAATATAAATTTAAATCAACTAATTTTGGGCTACTAAATTTCCTTAGGGACTTTTGTCTTGCTGAATTAGTGACATTTTCCAATGATCACCTATATAGTTGTGTGAGCCTCACACAACTATATTGGTGATTATTGGAAAATGTCATTTATTCAACAAGAAAAAAGTCCCTAAGGCAATTAATTAGTAGCCTAAAAGTAGTTTATTTAACTTTATATTATTGGCCTTTTTCCATTCACACACAATTATTGTTCAGGGTTGGCACAATTTTCACAATTGTTCCTTCAGTAGTCATGTAGATATGTAGAAAGCAATATTTCCTTAAAGAGTGGCATAGGAAACCACAAATATCTTCTCAAATGAAAAGTACTAGGTTTGAAAAGTCACCTGTGAGCTCCCACACACTTAAGGAAGAGTACCTGGAGCCCCCAAAGGACTCTTCATGCTACTAAGCATGAGATGCATAGAAAGGAATCCACATTCATTCACTGAACTAGGGTCAAGAAAACCTTGGAAAATCTTATAAATACCAATCTTTGGGAGTTATTTCAGCAAGAGAATAATTTCTTAGTTATGCTACCAAAATCTTCTTGAGGAAAGTGAAAACTTATAGAAGGAGAAAGAAGGAACCTCCATTGGAGGATTGAAGAGGGATAAATTGACCCTACATATTCTTTTGTGTATCATTTAACAAACCACTAGTTTATTGATCCATAATGAGTAAAAGAATATGTGTTTCCCATATTACTTTGTGTCTATTATTATTTTTTTCTTATTCCCCTATGTTTCAATGGATTACTAGTTTATTTATGCTTTTGTAATTTTTCTAAGCACTATTGTGACCTTGTGCAAGTTGCAACAATTTTCATAAAAGGTGGAATCTATTCATTCTTCCAATAAATTCCACCACACATTAATCAAGTAAAAAAGACTAGAGATATCCTTCAAATGTAATTGCAACTATGAATGACTAGTACTATGGACTAGATTTAATTTTCCATCCATTTGATAGCCATAGCATGGTATCCAAATACTTGTATGTGCATGATATTTTTTATCAAAAACATACTTCATTAGAAAACATAATTGTGTAAATCCACCTTGATTATACTTAGATTTTTCTTGCCAATTAAAATTATAGTGATCCTCAATAATAAATAACATGAATCCCACAATGTAAAAGTGACCCTCTCGCAAGCTCCAACAAAGAAATTCCATGCATAATACTTTTTCATAATCACCTCTCTATTCATATGACTAGCTTCTAGATTTGTCCTAGGCTTATAAGAAGAAAATAATGAAAGATATTGTAAAGAAACTTTTAAAGTGGTAACTCAGACATCCAAAAAAAGCATGTCATTCCTTTCCATCTAGATTCCTCAAGTAATCAAGTAAGTATATGTTTTATATTCCTTTAGTTCCATTCTAATAATGTACTCTTAAAATCACACTTCTTTAAATGTTGCTTTATCTCACAAATGAAAAAGTGAGATCTAATGTTCAACCTCTTTCTATACCTATCTTATGTAAGGGCATTCTTAAATAAATGTAATGAAGTTCCTCCATTACTTCTATAGAGGATGCAAATTCTTAGACCTTTTTTTATTTCTCTTTCGAAGTCTATCCAAAGTTAAAACCATTTTGTTGAGAACAAGCCCAAGGAATAAAGTGCACTTTGGCGGGGCTTTAACCTTCCGTGACTTCTTCCACCACCAACACATATCTTAAACCTTAGGTATTTGTAAAGTTGAGTAACCAAATTTAGCAGTATAGAAGCCTCTATTTTCTTTATCAATCCAATAAATTTTGTCATATTCGACCCTAATTCTTACATGTGCCTTTTTGAGGTCATCTAAATGTCTATCCAACCACTAAGCCCAATTACCTTCGAATCCCAAGCCATGAACTTGTGGCCAACCTTGGTGATGGGCCTTTCAATTACCTCCTAATTATGTAACATATAACTGAGAGGTTGTACATTTAATTGTCAATATGGTGTTTGTATGGAACTTGTGAACTACCATGAACATTATATTCCAATACAATCTATTAAGTGTTAATGAGGTTGTAGTATTGATTTAGTATGAAATAGTTGGATGTTAATGTTCTTTCACAATTCAAGCCAAACTTATAGGAATGAAAAGCCCACACTTGTAAGGATTGAAATATCGCACTTCACACTTGCACAAACCTAAATATTACACTTCACACTTGCAGGAATTAAAAAGCTCACTACAACACTCTTGCAAAAAGGTAAATCGCTCTTTTCTAGAATGTAATCACACAGACAACAATGTAAATCACTATGTTGAAAATTAAACACACATATAGGAAATTAAATCACTCTTGCTAGAAAGTAAACACAGAAAAGAAAGTAAATCACTTTGTCGAAAGGTAAACACATAGGCAAGAAAGGTGATCCAAAATTGATCAATGGATGATCAAGGATATAGAAAAAGCCTATAATTCAAAGTTACTGGCTTTAAGTGGAATCAGCGCCATTGCGTAGAGCTCGTAGAAACGACTCCAACGCAACTTGAATGGGTGCATTTGGCCTTCGGATGAATGAGAAATTGCCTGTTGACGTTTGTGACGAATTAGTGCATGTCACATTTTTGTTGCTCAACACATGGCATTTACAGTTACAAGAGGAACATCATCAGTTTGGATGCAGGTCTTCATTAAGGTATAAGTCTCAAAGCACAGACATAGAACAGACACGTTTTATGAAATATATAACATGTGGTGTAAAAAAAACATATATTAAAATATGTTATGGTATTAAAGTTTAAGACACACACCATATATTAAAACATAAGCCATGTTAATCAAGTTTCTTAGCGCAATTATACACATTAAAAAATGATGAACGTACATTAATATTGTTGAACGGATATATAAGGTGGGTACATTAATATGGTTGAACGCATATAATATGGTGCGGAGTTATGGTATAACGATATAGTTTATGGTGCAACAACAACGAATGTGGCATCATTGTCAGAGGAATATACGTTGTGGATGTAAATCGTTTTATGCCACGGGAGCCACCGCTCCACCATGACCACAAGGATTTGGCACCGTTTTGAAACCACCATTCACATGCGACATACTATATTTGATATGTGGTTGTTACGATTTATGCCACGTGTCAATAGTTTATGCCGCCATCATAATTATGTTATATTTAAAAGGTTGGTTGCATAATATAGTATGCCATGTATCACATTGGATTGCACCATGGTTAAATGTTTTATATGGTGTGGTTCTAAACAATATGTTAAATATAGAGCCATATTGTTATATGGTTACACAAGAGATATGTAATTTAATTCATTCGCTATATTTGGTTAAGCCAAAAGTTTTATAAATATCGTAATGTAATTCCATGGAAAGGAGACTTTGGTTTTCTTTGAAGGGGTGAGCTTGGTTTCTTGAGAGGAGTTGTGACATTTTGTGCAACAGAGAAGAGTTTTAGTGTAGCTTTGGAGTTTTGGAGGTATAACTTTGCAGGTTTATTCCGGGAGTTGTAAGAGGTATTTTTTCGAGCTATCAATTGCATCGAAATTCTGAGGTTGAGAAGAACACAACTGGACCAGCTAGGGATTATTTTGATGTAACTTTGATGCATTTTTTTCTTTGAATTTATAATATAAAGGCCTTCTCGTTGAAGATTGGGCCCAAAGATGTAGGCTTTGGGATAGCCGAACTTCGTTATCAATCTCTTGCATCACTCTTATTATCATGGTTTGTTGTTCTAATATGCTACAAAATTTCTTAACAGTTCTTCATGCTTATGTATTTAATGGTTTTTTAAATCATGCGTTAACACTTTCTAAATAGTGAATGAATCACATTTCAATTAAAGATCTTTTTGGGATCATTTGGTATCAAAAAAGTTTGTTGTTAACTGTGATTTGAAGTTTGCATGAGCACCAGGAGAAAATCAAAGTTTGGTGAAGGAGAACTTGTTGCATAAGATCTAGAAGTTGGCTTGAGAAGAAGGACAACTTGAGGAGAAGAGATGGATGAAGGAGGAAGTGGTGACCATTCGTTTGGATTTGATGCAGGTTTCGTAGATGCTTTCATGACCTTGCAAGCCATGGTCGAAGAAATGTATTGAGAGTTTAAGATAGAAAACTCTAAAGACGAAGAAGGACAGCCATTACAATCTGGAAAAGAAGATTAAAGCAATCAAAAAGACCCTATCACTTCTCTCTTGAATCCATATAAAACTTCGAAACCGCAGTTGAAGCTCAATGTTAAGTTTGAGTTACCCATGTACAATGGAGAAGTTGATGTCGAGAAGATTGACAAATGGGTTAGGTAAATGGAGGTATATTGTAGTGTGCAACAGATCACTGAAGATAAGTCAAAATCAGACTAGCATCACTTCGTTTAATGGGCACAACATTGATCTGGTGGAAAAGTAAGTTACAGAAAGGTACTGAGCATATTGGTAATATTTTTCCATCATGGTTTGATTTTATTACTGCACTTAGAAAGAAATTCTATCAATTGGGATATAAGGAAAAATCTTTAATAGAATGGCAAGGACTAAAAGTTAGGAAAGGTCATTCAATGCAGGAATATACAAATGAGTTTCGTAAGAAGGCGTTGATGTTATATATTCCTTTGTATACTCAAGGAACTCTAATGAAATACATAGGAGGATTACCTAAGTATGTTTGCAATACTGTATTTATGTTCAATCCTACTAACTTGGATGAAGTGGCAGTACAAGTGACTTACATTGAAGTAGGTAAGTTGGGTGTTAGGGTATCATCAGAATTTATAGCCATAATGGAGAGCAAGGGAAAACGAAAAGTGAAGAAAGTAAACTTTAGCAAGAAGGAGGTTGAAAATATCTCTTGTAAGCATTACAAGAAAGAGGGCCATGACGAGGATCATTGTCAGAAATTGCATCCCAAAATGAAACTGAAGTGGATCGGAAAAGGGAAGCAAAAGGTTGTGTTTCATCAAATGCTCATTGAGATATCAAGTCATGTGTTTCATGTTTGAAATATAACACTATATCCTGAAAATGATTACCTCCTACTGCGATTCTAAGCAAACTTGTGGCATATTGACATTTGTTTGACAGAATGCTTATTAGTCGTCACTATAACCAACCAGAGCTTGCATTTGAACTCCACCAATACATTTTGAAAATGTGTACTTGTGCTCCAAACTTCTGGCAGAGTCATACACCAATTTAATGTGTCTAATAATAATTAAAATCTCACCAAAATAATAATATCAACCATTTGGGATTGAGAGATTGGAAATTCCACAGTCTTCATTTTTAATTCTACGTTTCGAGTCTAGAACAAGACTCATCTTCGGGACTGAATCTACAAAGAAGAGAAAAGATGGAGGTTATAAATAAGAGATGTAATGTAGTTAGGGTTGGGGAGCCGATCAGTCAAAGGATTTTATTTTTAATATTTAATCCTGTTCATAAGAAACAAAGATGGATCTCTAGGGCATAAGGTGTTTAGAAAGAAGGCACATACTGACAATACCTTCATGCAGATTCGCACCACCGCTCAACTCAAAAGATGGGTGTTTTTCAAACCCTTTTTACTAGAGCTCGCAGAATATCGGATGAGATTCACACCGAAGAGGAGATTACATACTTAAGAAAAGTATTTACAAACCTAGGGTATAAAAATAAAGACATCACCAAAGTCATCCATAAAGCCAGAGCCAGAAACAAAAAGGATAAATCTGAAAATCCTGCTAATACATACCTTCCATATATACATGGAGTCACTAACAAGCTGGCCAAAGTTCTAAGAAAGAAAGATATCAGAACTTCATTCAAGCCCATGACGACTATTAAACAAAGGATGAAATCTGTTAAGGATAAACCAGATCACCTCCAAAAAAAAGCTGTTTACATGATCAATTGTTCTTGTGGAGAATACTACATTGGGGAAACAAGTAGTTCTTTCAAGATCAGGATTAAAGAGCATGGTGCTGATATCTGAAATGAAAGAACCCGATCTTCGTCTTTAGCAGAGCATGCAGGTAAAACCAACCACCACATCTGCCTTGAAGGCACTAGGGTCATTGCTAATGAAAGACATCATTTTAAATGTAAAGTTCGAGAAGCCTTCAAAATCATCAAACACGCTCACAACCTCAATAGGGATGGAGGCTTAGAAATTAGCAGAAATTGGATTTTCCCTTTTCTCCTGCAATACCAAGGAATAAAGATGTTGTCCCCTTTCTCATCATCCTTAGCACTCTTTATCAACCCCTTTTCTCCCCCCTCTCACCCCTTCACCCAATCCCTCCCATGAATGCTTTGTCACATTTTCGCTCTTCTTCTCAATTTCACTATCACCCTCTCATACTTCTCCCGAGTACAAATTCATTGACTTGTCCCCTTACTCACCCCTTTGGGTGAGATTCCATTCATTTTCCCCCTCCCTTTTTTGGCTTTAACCCTTTGACCCCTAGTAATATTAATAACAATAATTACTAATGTCATATTCCTAATTAATATTACTTATATCTTCTAATAACATGATCTCGTAAATTAGGTAAGAATAAAATTTATTAATAGAAACTAATACATTAATACATTAGTTTATTAAAACATATTTTTATTATAACTAAAAATCCATATACTTAAAATATGGTTTAATAAGATTTATATCAAAATATGGTATTAATAAGATTTACATTAAAATATTGGTATCAATAAAATCTATATTAAAATATAATAACATAATCTAATACATTAGTTTATAGAAATCTAGATTCAAATAATTATTATAGGAAAGAAAAATTAATTCTATAATTATCCTTACTTGGCATATTGCTCTTCTGAGACTATTGCCTGTTCTACTCCCTCAGGCCGAGCCAGATTTTGGTTTACAGGAGTTTCAAACCTCTTAGAGTCAGTGAGAATTAAGTTGGATCGTCTCCCTCCTTTCAGATATTCCTGAGATGCTCCTGGTCACCTTTTACCTACTAGAAAGGAGATAAACAAGATCATCAGGGAGGACATCTACAGGCAGTTCGTCCAGGTCACCTGGGTCAATCCTCCAAGAGGGTTGCGCCCAAAGATGGCCTTCTACACTAAGCACTTCTTAGAGTTGAGAGACGGGCTCATTGTTCGACCCCAATATACATTTCACCACTGGATGCATGCTCTTCGCATTCCTCTAGGCCAGTTCAGACTGGGTTCTCATAGACTTCGGGTAGAGATAGACCACCAGGTGGATAGACTAGACAGACTCTGCCAGGTATGTCATTTACAGGAAGTGGAGACCGAGGTGCACTTCATCCTTGGATGCCCTGTCTACTACAAGATCAGAGGAAGGTTTCATTTCTTGTTTAAAGATTCTCAGACCCTCGTAAACTTTTTCAGGTACCCCGATCAGAGATGTTTGGCCCTATATATGCAGGAGGCTCTTAGGTTCTGAGCGCATATTCTTCAACCTCCCATCAAACCAGACCCCACACAGAGGATCATGACATTTTTCAGGGTACTACCTCCAGACAGGGGCACCAAGAGATCGATTGATACCAGTACGTATCCAGACTCTAGATTAGTGAGGATCCATGGAACATCACCTGCCATACGAGATCTCAGCAGCAGTTTCATCTCAGATCCGTTCCTGGGAGACATACTAGGTCCTCTAGCATTTGGCAGTGTGTGAACCCCCCCAGGATACGATTTAGTGGACAATCTGCACTTTCCATCGACTCTTTATCGGGCCAACAGACTTTGTTGACTTTCTTCAGTGTTATTCATTCAGCGTCAGATGTTAGGAGAGATGGGTATGATCCTCAGACCTATTAGCTCCTGGATCTTCTTCGCTAGGGCCAATGTTGATTTACTTCATGCATTGTATCTTTTATAGGAGACCGTTTGGTTCTCCCGCTTTGTATATACATCAGTGTGGTTCTCCCGCTTTGTATATACATCAGTGTACTTAACAATCCCTTTGACCTACTTTGTGGTTATTAGTTAGACATAAATATAATTATCTTATCTTATCTATACTCATCAATCTAAAAAAAACTATAAGTAAATTAAAATAAGACTTTTTAATTAAGTGTGAAAACAAAACATATACTTGTAATGGCATACAATAAATTAAAATTAAAATTCCAAATAATAATTAAAAATAAAATATTTTAACCAGTAAGTTCTCAACCCTACTTGCATTACATCTCATATTTATAACATCCATATTTTTTCTTCTTTGTAAATTTATTGTTAAAGATGAGTCTTATCCGACTAAATACTTAAACTTAAAAATAAAAACTATAAAATTTCCAAACTCTCCATCTCAAATATTACACCACATAAATCTCCGAACTACTAATATCAACCGTATTCCACATAAACAAATTTACCTCCCGATTTTCTTTTCAATGGTGAGTGAGAAGCGAGCCATTCTAAGGGGGCATTCACGGTACTATTACTTTCACTTTGTGGGGAATCTTTTAGTGGCAGCGATGTTAATGGCATACAGCTGTGGTGAGTATAAGCTTCTCCTGTCCCTGAAGTCAACTATTCGATGCAAACATCTAGAATCTGTCAGTGGCAGAGTAGGATAAAGCAATGTTGATGAGAACTGGATCCGGCCCACGCTGCAGAGCCCGAGTAAGAGGAGTGCTTGAATTGTGTTTTTAGAGTGGAAATGGATTTAGGGCATCAAAAACTTTAACAATACTAACAAAATTCCAAAAAATTCGACTTTATTTTTATCAAAATTTTACAAAAATTTCCATTATTTTTGTAACGACCGATTTAGGTATGGGAGTCCAGACAACGCTGTTGCAGACCGATTTAGGTATGGGAGTCCTCTGTCATTTCCTATTCGTATTTGCAAATTCCCAATACACATTCCAACCTTTTTAATGCTCATCACGCCGCTTCTCCCATGGTTGCTACAGAAGAAGCTCATATAACCCTTCCATCAATTCTCCGCCTGCACCACCTTCACTGCTTCTTCTTCACTTCTGTATACTGCTTCTTCTGCTGTAGAAGGCATCTCTTCAACAGCCTTCCAACGGTGTCCCATGATAACATACAAATAGCTCCTAGGACTGTGGATCTGGATCTGGATAGCCTAATCTACCATATATTTCATCTTTTGAAATTCATCAAGAAGGTAAAGCTGATCCCAATCTTTCATATTTATTTTCTTTCAATATATATATTTTTTTGCAAATAAAAAAATGATTTACAGATGAAGGATTGATTAGCTTGTTTTCCCTATTTTTTTTCAATATTCAACTATAATATTGATCGATATTTATTGTTTTTAATCTGTTATCCATATCTGGTATACATTTACATTTCAGAGTTTAAAGGACTTTGCTATTCCATACCTAGGGGTTTATAAGGTTTTTGAGCCAGGCTTAGGGGTTTCCAAGGTTTTTGAAGTGACCCAAAACCTTGAAATTTTCGGAAACGGTTTATAATTTTGTTTTATTAAGAAATTTTTCCTCCACCGGATTCTGGTTACAATGAAATTTTCTGTACTGTTTTGGCTAATCCATATAATATGCCACTTCTGTGTACAACAAAGATTATCCATAGCTGGCCATTTACCCATTTTCCGATCAAATTTCAATGTCCATACCAAATTTTAGAGTAGCAATTTAGATACCTGGTATCTGTTCACATGTCACAGTTCCAAAGACAGTTACTTTACTCCCCAAGGGTTTTCAAGGCCTCTAAAACCCTCTATAGCCTTGAAAAGTCCTGAAGCGGCCTAGATCTATACCTTCTGTGATTTTTTTATTTCACCAGATCCCGGTGACAATGAGACTTTCTGAAATGTTTTGGATGACCTATATAATATGGCACCTCTGTGTGGAATAAAAACTACCGAAAACTGTCTATGCAGAAATTGAGATCCCTGGTGTTAGGTTATGTGTCAAAGTTTAAAAGGCATTGTTCTTCCACATCTCAAGAGATTTTCAAGGATTTCGAGGCCTTTTAAGTCACCCAAAACCTTCAAAAATCTCGAAATGACCTAGATCTATACAGCCTTCTATAAAAAAAATTATTCACAGCAAAGTTTTCTTAGCTGTTATGCACAACCGATATAAGATACCTTCCCCCTCTTGGTGTCTTGGTTTTTTACTAAGAGACTATGCTGGATCTTCTTTTTTCCTGGTCATCATTTTGATTTCAATCCAGCTTGGATAAAACCTTTGACCAGAATTCTATTATGTGAAAAAGCATGGGTGTATTGTTAATTTTTGTTATCGGACGAAATTGAATGTATTTCCAGTTTAGGGAGGGAATAAACTCTGTTCAGTGTTGCCCCAATTAACTTTTAAATTTTTCTTATAGCATTGTGAAACTGTTAATATGAAATATAAGTTCTTTCCCTTTTTTAGCGTTGCCCAGAAATATATCTTCCCAGATCATTGTTAATCTGTGTGTTATCAGACGAAATTAAATCATATATTCTTTTTCTTAGAAAAAGTCATCGCAACAAACTGTCGACTGAACATTATTGGCTTAAAAGCTCATCAGGGTTATTTAATTCCTGTTGGTGTCTTGGTTTTTTACTAAGAGACTATGCTGGATCTTACTTTTTCCTGGTCATCATTTTGATTTCAATCTGGCTTGGATCAAAACTTTGATCAGAATTCTATTATGTGAAAAAGCATGGGCGTATTGTTAATTTTTGTTACCGAACGAAATTGAATGTATTTCCAGTTTAGGAGGAAATAAACTCTGTTGCCCCCATTAACTTTTAAATTTTTCTGATACTATTGTGAAATTGTTAATATGAATTATAAGTTATTCTCCTTTTTACAGCGTTGCCCAGAAATACACCATTCCAGATCACTGATATATTGTTAATTTGTGTTATCACACGAAATTGAATTATATTTTCAATTTTTCATAGAAAAAAGTCATCACAACAAACTATCGACTGAACAATATTGGCTTAGAAGCTCATCATGGTTATTCAAATTAAAAGAGTTCCTGCAGAAGGGAAGAAACAAACTTTGTTTCTGCACCAAAATTTCTTAACCAAATTAAACGTGAATTAAATTTTAAATATTCTGACAGCATTGTGAAAATTTTCTTATAAAATATAATTTTCTTTTTATAGTGTTTGGCAGAAAGATACCTTTCCAGATCAGTGTTCTAATTCAGTTTGGAGTCTCCTGCAGTAAATAGGGCATGCACAGCAGGGCTTCTTGTGATTCCAAACATTTTGCAGGTAGCCCATGGAGATGAGTGGTTTGATCTTTTGGAGGAAGTGAATGGATTAGTCGAATATCTTCTGTATTTTATTGCACGATCTGGATTAAGGAAAATAAAATTAGAGAAGCCATACAGTTGATGGTGGAAGCTTCTCTAATGTTTTCCCTTCAAATTGACTCTTCTAAATTTAACAGGTGAGTACATAATACTGATTGGATTCTTATTTGTAAATAGAAATATAATTTATTCATATATATAATTTAGATAAAAATAGATTAAATGGATTGTTTAAAATTACAAGGGGCAGCATTATAAACATGGCCGGAAATTATGATAACAGAGCTGAAAAGTTTTATTATTGTTTTTCATATTTCTAAACAATTCAAACAAATATGTAATCTTTTTTTGCTTTTACTTGTGTTCAAGGTTTAAACTAGAAACACTTGTTGCCCTTCACCACTTAATCCGTAATCCTAACAATATCATAATGACAATTCTGTCATACGTCTGAGGATTTGCCATTTATAAAGATGAATGTTTTAATCAACTGTCATTGGTTGCAGGTACTCTTCACGGAATTGAGATATTCGAAAGTCCCACTGTTTGATAAAGTAAATTCAAGGAGGAGGGATGCATTAGAGTTACAGAAAGAGATCTTGGAATATTTGAACGGACTGGAAGAGACACCAGATATTAGAACGCATGAAGATGGACACGAAGCAATAGGTCAACTGCTAAAGAAAGTGGAGGCTTTTATTTACGTTGATCATGTTTTGGGGCTACATGGGTTTCGATATCTTTTAGTTTTGCCAATATGAAGAATACACAGAAGCTGCTTTTGCTTCTTACTTTACTTGACAAAAAAATGTGTGTTGAGTGAAAACAACAACTCAATATGAAGAATGCAAAGAAGCTGAAGCTGCTCCTTACTGTACGTGACAAAGATGTGTGTTGAGTGAAAACAACAACTTAATGTATATAGAGTGAAAACGAGAATCTAGTCTCTAATATTATATTGGGAATCCAGAGACATCAGTAAACTTTCCAAATCTTTACTATTACTTTGAGTGAACTATTAGTCTTATATTCCAGAGTAACAGTTAGTCCCAGAAATCAATCAATTCTCATAGATGCAAAATGGTTAATGTTTAGAAATTAAATGTGTATATCTGTAAAGGAAAGATCCATTGTGTTGTCTATAACAAAATGAAACTCAATGTACAATTGATCCAGAGATCTTTGTACTCGAACATAAAACAAATGGAGGGGAAACGCGATTTAAAATATCTTAAAGGGTTTCTCCCCATATGAGTTTTAATGTAATGTATTGTAAGTAAAAAAGAGTAGAACGTGAACAACTTGCTTCTCTCATTTGAAAAGAAAAAGAGTGCAAGATTTTATTATTTTGAATAATTTGATGGGCTCTTGAGCACCTTTGAAGTAGGATACACTCTTGGACAACTACTCTTTGACATAGTTTCATTCAGGCTCTATGTAGTCTCATATCTCTTTGTGGCAATTTACAGTTGAGGTTTAATCCACTTCTCACTAGATCTCAATTACTATTACACCCCGGTCACCGCTAATCACATTCCTAGGTTCTAACAAATTTTGGACCTAAAACAATAAATGTTAGTGTGTTAGTAACAGAAAGATAGTCAAATCATTAGCCTCTCATCTATGATGTAGTGACACAACAAAATGCCACCCCCAAGTTTGTAGTAATGTTCACCTCACCCTTCCCAAATTTGTTTGTTGGGAATATGGATGGTGAGTAGCTTGATTCTTAGATTTAGAATATGGAGTCTTTCTTCCCAATTCACCCAAATCCAATAACAATAACAATTACTATTACTATTACTATTATTATTATTATTATTATCTTTTTTTTACATAGTACTGTTTTATATTGTGTGTATTTTGTGTTGTGTTTCCCATTCTTTAACTAACGATATCTTTCTTGGCATAGGACTGCTTTATTACATACTATGGATTCATTCTTTCTCTTGCCTCACCTATTTATTGTATCTTTGGCACTGCCTCATGAACAACTTGGCATCGCATTTTTGTAAATGCTCATTATGACTAGTATTAACTTTGAAACCAACATTTAATCTTTCCACTAGTTTACACTTAATTGGTTTAGCAGTGGAATGGTAAGCCAATGTGTGCATAATCATCTCACACCAATGATGTTCTCTCCCTTGTGGTGTAATTGAATGTGATGCAGCTACGATGAAATGAACGGCATTCTATAGATTGGTTTAGGAGTAATTTGATGCGATTATTTTTTTCATAAAAAAAAAAATTGGTTTTATGGTGAGTGTTTCATGGAATTTTGAGAAATTAAAGCTAATTTACAATAAAAAAATATAATTTAATAATAAAACATTATAATTTGTCAATTTTTTTTAATCAAATCTAATGATAAATGTTTTAAAACAATATTTTGTTAGTGAATGCAATAGTATTATTAATAAACATGATTAACCAATCCAGAATGGGAATCTATCAAGCCTCGAGAGATCGAATCCTCATTTTTTTTTTAAGTGAATTAGACACACACGCAAACATTGTGTTCCAAACAATGCAACTCAAATAAGATTTAACCAACCTAAGAGGGACTACAAAGGCTGGAGGATCAAATCTCGAGATACTTTTTTATTGAATATATATATAATAATATATATATAAGAACAAGACAAGACATTGCAAAAAAAGTCCAAAACAAACAGTAAGGAAAATTGAGTTATTTTTAATATGAAAAATGATTTTAATTTAATTTTGACTTTTTTTTGTAATTTCACAGAGTCAAAATGTTTAGATAACATGAGGTAACAATAACATAATAGGACATTACATCTCTTTCATACTGCATTGGAGAGCATCTTTGGGAGCAATAATTTGAAAGCAACATTAATATTGTCTCCATTAAAATAAAAAACCAACATAGATTCATCTTAGCTTAGGATCTACCAAGTGTCAAGATGGATCAAATATCTCAAGACGTAAACCTCAATTTTTAGGGCAAAATTTGAATAAATCTTTGTACCTCAACAAATTTGATTCCTCTCCGAACTTAAAAGATAAATAATTAACATGGATCTATGTTGTTTCTGAATAATATTAATTATAATTCATATTTTTTATTTTTAATTTATTAAAATCTTGAACATAATATAATGCATGCTATATATATATATATATATATATATATATATATATATATATAAAGCATTTATGCTAAATATGAAATTCTTATATATAATGGTTATGAATATGAAAATCATTTATTTTAATTTTATACAGTGAAATAGAATATATTTATATATATATAATATTATTATATTATATATATATATAAATATATAAGTTTTTATATCCTTATTAATTTATATGTGTGAATATGAACATTATTATTTAAAATTTTTTGGAAAAATTTCCTTGTAATTTTATTAATAAAAAGGAAATACATGCCATTGAAACAATTTATTATTTTTATTATTTTTTGAATTGATGTAGACATTTAATTGTTTCACATTTAAAAAAAAAAAAAAAAAAACTGATTTTTTATTATAATAACACACATCAGTCTCCATATCTCCAAGTTACATTGTTCTTAATATAGTGGAAATAATGTGCCAAATACCACAGCCAAGTGGGATTAAGCCTCAATTAACCATAATAATAAAATTAATGTATTAACAACTTAATGTATATAGAGTGAAAACCATAATCTAGTTTCTAAATATTATATTGGGAATCCAGAGACATTAGTAAACTTTCCAAATCTTTACTATTATTTTGAATGAACTATTAGTGTTATATTCCAGAGTAACACTTAGTCCCAGAAATCAATCAATTCTCATAGATGCAATGATTAATGTTTAGAAATTAAATGTGTATATCTGTAAAGGAAAGATCCATTGTGTTTGTCTGTAACAAAATGAAACTCAATGTACTATTGATCCAGAGATCTTTGTACTCGAACATAAAACAAATGGAGGGGAAACGCGATTTAAAATATCTGAAAAGGTTTCTCCCTATATTAGTTTTAATGTAATGTATTATAAGTAAAAAAGAGCAGAACGTGAACAACTTGCTTCTCTCATTTGAAAAGAAAAAGAGTGCAAGATTTTATTATTTTGAATAATTTGATGGGCTCTTGCGCACCTTTAAAGTAGGATACACTCTTGGACAACTACTCTTGCCATAGCTTCGTTCAGGCTCTATGTAGTATCATATCTCTTTGTGGCAATTTACAGTTGAGGTTTAATCCACTTCTCACTAGATCTCAATTACTATTACACCCTGGTCACCGCTAATGACATTCCAAGGTTCTAACAAATTTTGGACCTACAACAATAAATGTTATTGTTTGAGTGTTAGTAACAGAAAAATAGTCAAATCATTAGCCTCTCATCTATGATGTAGTGACACAACAAATGCCACCACCAAGGTTGTAGTAATGTTCACCTCACCCTTCCCGAATTTGTTTGTTGGGAATATGGATGGTGAGTAGCTTGATTTTGGATTTGAAATATAGTGTTTCTTCCCAACTCAGCCCACTCTAAGGACAATCATTTTTTTTCTTTTATATCCCATTCTTTAACTAAGAATATCTTTTCTGACATAGTACTACTTTATATTTTTTTTGTGTATCCCATTCTTTAACTAACGATATCTTTTTGGTCATAGTACTGCTTTATTAAATACTATGGATTCATTCTTTGTCTTGCCTCACCTATTTATTCTATCTTTGGCACTGCCTCATGAACAACTTGGCATCGCATTTTTGTTGACACGGTCTCATAACGTAAATGCTCATTATGACTAGTATTAACTTTGAAACCAATATTTAATCTTTCCACTAGTTTACACTTAATTGGTTTAGCAGTGGAATGGTAAGCCAATGTGTGCATAATCATCTCACACCAATGGTGTTCTTTCCCTTGTGGCATAATTGAATTATGCAGCTACGATGAAATGAACGCCATTCATCATTGCACTCTGCACCCATTTTTATCCTCCTACACATCATCGAGATCTTATGTAGTATGATTCAGCGTTTACTATTAAAATTAGCTATAGATTGGTTTAGGAGTAATTTAATTAGATGATTTTTCTTTTTGTCAATTAAAAATTGGAAATAAACAAAAATTGGTTTAAAGTGGTCGAGTTTAGTGATCAGAGTGTCTCATGGAATTTTGAGAGTGTTAAACTTATTTTCACAATAAAAAATGTAATTTAAATAACGAAACATTATAATTTTGTAAAAAAAATTAATGAAAATTGTTAAAGAAAGTATTTTGTTAGTCAATGCCAATACCATTATTATTAACATGATGTTAAACCAATCTAGATAGGATCTACCAAGCTATGAGGGATCAAATCTCCTAACATTTTTTGAAGGTGAATAGATATAGACACGCGCACACACAAAAATACCATTGCAAAAAGAATTTGACCAACCTAGGTGGGATCTACCAAATCTCCAGAGATCAAATCTCCAAAACCTCTTTTGATTGAATATATATATATATACACACAAGAATACTATTGCAAAAAAAGTCCAAAAACAGCCAAAGGTAAATTGATCATTTTATATCAAAAATTATTTTAATTTAATTTTGACTTTTTTTGTAACTTCACAGAGTCAAAATGTTTAGATAACAATAATATAACAGGACATTACATCTCATTCATACTGTATTGGAGAGCATCTTTGGGAGCAACAATTTGAATGCAACATTAATACTGTCTCCATTAAAATAAAAAACCAACATAGATTCATCTTAGCTTCCTATCTACCAAGTGTCAAGATGGATCAAATATCTCAAGATGTAAACCTCAATTTTTAGGGCAAAATTTGAATAAATCTTTGTATCTCAACAAATTTGATTCCTCTCTGGACTTGAAAGATAAAGAGTTAACATGGATCTATGTTGTTACTGAATAATATTAATTACATTTTTATATATTTCATATCTTTTTTTTTTAATTTTATTTAAAACCTTGACCATACATATAAATGCATGCTATATATATATATATATATGTTGTGAAATATGAACATTATTATTATAATTTATTTTGGAAAAATTTCTTTGTAATTTTATTAATAAAAATTAAAATTACAATACATTGAAAGAATTTAGTAATTTTTATTACTTTTTGAGTTGATGTGACATTTAAATGTTTAAACATTTATTTTTTTATTATTTAAAAAAAAAAAAAAACTGGTTTTTATTATAATAACCAGCACATCAAGTCTCCATATCTCCAAGTGACATTGTGCTTATATAGTGGAAAATAATGTGCCAGATACCACAACCCAAGTGGGAATTAATCTCAATTACCCATAATAAAAAAAAAAAAAACATAGAAATACCTCCATCTAAAAATACAAATAAACTGAGCATATGTCATGTGGACAGCAACAGGAATAATATAGTATGTTTAAGGTATTCAAAAACAAAAACAAGAATGTGTGTCAGCTTGCACCAAATGTGCATGATGAATTATGAGACCATCCAGATTAAGCCAAAACTAAAGTAGAAAAAGCAATGACATGGATTAGCATCTGGGAAGAATGATGTCGTCCTCAACAATGATATTGTTGTTGACTTGCAAAGCGCTACGTATGATACCCACCACAAAACTAATGCCAATCTTTGACATAGCATCTGCAATGGAGTTGTATTCCCTGTGGATGTGTTGAAAGGTAATGTGATGGAATGATAGCTTAAGATATTCAATGTGGCGGATCCATCCCATGTAGATGTGGATGAGAGATAGTAGCAATACCCTTCATGTTATTGATAAGAGCTTGTGAGTCTCCAAAGATTTGGATGTCAAGAAACTTTGCAAAACATAATAAACGCCATAGTGGGATGATTTAAACTCTCATGTTTGTGCCTTTTCCCCATGACTAGAATAATTTGAATTGTTGTTTTGTGTTCATGCATAGCCATGCACCACATCCACAAGTGCCAGCTTGTGCAACTCCATCAATATATCCTACAAGGAAAGTATTGTGTGGAGGGGAATTTCTTAAACTTATGTTCTTAACCAATGTATGCTTCTTCTTTAGGGACGTCATCCAAAATGCAATTTTATTGACAATGTTATTTATATTGAGTGGCATATCTTCAAAAATAATGGAATTTTTGGCCCTCCAAAATTCCCAAAAGACTATGAGGGGAATGGAAAGTTGGTCTCTAGTCCTCCCACTCCGCCATGACAAACAAGAATCTATAGAGTCATGTTTCATTAGAGGAAATAAAAAAGGCTTGAGATCTTGAACCATACCTGAGCAGCAATCAGACAATCCAACAAGAGATGGAAATTTGTTTCTGCTACATTCTTGCAAAGTACACATCAACCAAGTCTGTTTAAACCTCTTTTCTTCAAGTTCTCCCAAGTCAGTGTCTTGTCCTTCCAAGTTAGGCAAGAATATAAGATGATCTTGTACAGGACCTGTGTTTTCCAAAATTTTCTGAACCAACATTTGTTCTGTAGATTTTGTGAGATACAAATAATGAAGAGGTATGTGTCTGCAATATATATGGACCCCGAGTGTAGTATGCCTTCCCAAGTGATTTGGTCTCCTCCATCATTTTTGCATATGCCTGATCTACGTGATACAATAACATATCTTTCCCATGCCACTGCGAAAACGTCAATCAAACCAATTTCCTCAGCTTTCTTCCAGACCGGAAAGCTGTCATTCCATGTTTTAATAGCTTGAGCAAGGTAAATGATCCCTCTGGCATTTAATCTAACAATGAAGTCACATTTATTGAGTGAATCCTCCTCCACACCCAGAATGCGATCTCTACCTATAATAATGTTGTTTAATGTGTCAAAAGACCAGCAAGTGTGATTTAGGAGCCATTGTTTGATTTTGTTGAAACTTGCCCAAATGGAAGATCTAATTTTCTTTTCTGACCAAGTCGTCTCTCATCCACACTTCCACCTTAATGTCACCCATGTATTTTTCTCGAATGATGTCTCCCCACAGAAATTCGTTGAATAAGCCACGCCATAGAGATTTGGTTAATAGTGCCCATCCAAAAACTCAAGTTTAGGATCCCCCAACCCCCAAATTGTTTTGGAATCGTGAGTCTATCTAATCTGATTAGATGATATTTGAGGGATTTTCCAGAGCCCGCCCAGATGAAGTTTGCCAGTATACGACAAATTTTGTTAATAATAGTGGTGGGGAGACAGTATAAGTGTACCCAATACACCACAAGTTGTTGCAAAACCGATTGCGTGAGCGTGAATATGCCCCTGAGAGTCAAACAATGATGCTCCCATCCAAAGGTTTTCTTATGAAATTTATCAGCAATCTATAACCAACCATTAACTTTGTAATTATTTGGTTTGATATTGAAACCCATATATCTCAAACCCAAATCAATCGTTTGAGTGGGCATCTAGCAGTGTGTTTTATCTCCTCCTGATGACCTTCAACATATAATAGCATGGATTTTCCCTTGTTTATCATAAGTCCTAAAGCATCACCGAACCTGCAAAAGATATGGTGTAGTGTGGTACATTTCATCTTTGAAAGCATTCTGAAAACAAAATTTCATCAACAAAAAAACTATTTGAAACCTTTATGTTGCGTCCCAAGGTAAGTCCAGTAAAAATGTTCTCCATTCTGGCAACTTTGATTTTATGATTGAGACCATCCATGGCTAGTATAAATAATAAGGGCGATAATGAGCAACCTTGACGTAGTCCCCTTCCAACACCAAAGAATTTAGTGGGATTTCCATTTATAATTATAGCATATTAAACAATGGATACACAAGCCATGATCCACTCTATATTTTTCACATCCAATCCAATTCTTAAAAGTATGATGCGAAGGAAAGCTCAATATACACAATCATACACTTTCTATAAGTCCACCTTCATAACCAACACTTCCATTTCCTTCGTGTGGATGGAATGAAAGCATTCCTATGTTGTGGCAACAATGTCATGAATCAATTTGTCATGCAAAAACCCATACTGTTCCTAAGAGATATAATTGGAGAGGGTCGACTTTTGTCATACCACTATGATCTTGGATATAAGCTTATAAATAATATTACATAGGGAGATGGGCTTGTAGTCCTTAAAATATTCCAAGTATTTTTGCTTCGGAATGAGGGCAATGAATGTGGATTTGATGGCCCCTGGAATGTGTCCTCAAATTCTAGACTCTTCAGCCATGAGCAATAAATATGACCCAACCAAGTCAAAGAAATGTATGAAGAATTCAACAGTCCAATCATTTGGCTCGGGGCATTTATCTTTTGCAAAGGATTTTAGGACCATATGGATCTCATCCAAATCAATGGCCATGTATAGTTCCATATTTTGAGCCTGATCAAACATGGTGTTATATGAGTCTTAACCCCAAAACTGGTCCTCTATTTGAGTTCCCCCTTGCACTCGATAGAAGGATTCAAAGAATAAAATTGCTTCTTTATGGATATCAGTTGTAGAATGTTCCATATTGCCATTGGAGTCTCTAATGTGCCATTTCGAATTGATGTTCCTCCTATAGTTTGCATATCTATGAAAAAAAATTGTATTTGTCCCCGTCTTTTAGCCATGGTGTTTTGCTCTTCAAGCGCCTAGTGGCTTCATGTATGTGCAAGATTTTCCTTTTTTTTTTCCTCCATTTCCTTTATTTTTTTAATGAGTGCTAGAGAGGGGTTCCCATTATCCATGATCTTACCAAGTCTTGTCATTTCCTCCTTGATGTCTAGTAAGTCCTTAGTCATGGCCCTTCTCTTAATTCTCTCCCATTTTTAGACCTCCAATTTTATGGCACAAAGTTTCCTATGTATGGCATGCATGGGTGAAATATTTGTTTCTCGGTGCAACGAGGTCAAGAAATATTTAACCAAATTATTAAAACCATCGCCCTTAAGCAAAATTATGTTAAATTTGATGGGCATACCCAAACACATCTCCTCTTGTTTCCAAATTAACAATATGGGCATATGATCATAGACATATATCTTAAGGACATCAGAGTGGAGGAAACCCAATCTCTCTACAAGGTTTTCATGGACCAAAAACCAATCAAGTCTCTTGCTAATATGTTGGGGACCAGCCCGACCATTATGCCATGTGGGTACAATGGGGAGGGGTTGAATATCCATCAGGTTGTTGTCACTGAAAAGCATCTGGAGACTATCCCCAATGGGATCCTTTCTGTAGTGTGAACCCTAACATTCTTCCAAGGATATAGTGGCATTGAAATCTCCAACAACTATAAGAGAGCCATTTTTTAATAGATCTGAAGCATCCAAGCAATCCCAAAATGAAGTATGATCCCGATAAGGGGTATATAAATTCAGAAGATGTATATGACAAGCAAGTCCTTGGAGTAGTCCTTAAAGGAAAATACTTGAAAAACATTTATATGCACGGAAAGATGTCCAGTGAGGATCCCATAAAGTCATTGATCGACCAATAGACCTATTGAGTCGACTGCCACCATATGCCAATCTGGGAGCATTTTTTGGAAGTACTCAAGGACCTGATGAGTAGTCATCATTGTTTCTTATAATCGAATGTTATAGGGACAAACGAAGGAGAAGAGATATCTGAGGGAAAGGAATTTATGTGAATCCCCTAGACCCCACAGGTTAAAGGATAGGCATAAAGTCATGTTTCATGTAGGTTGGGCATAGCTGCTTTAAAGGCCCGAGGGTTGAATGAAGTGCAAATGGGGATACCAATGATCTTAGAACATCCAGGGAAAGAAATTGGTTTGATATTAGGGCGGCCTTGAAAATGTCAACTACCTCGCCCCTTCTACGACGGACAGTAATATTAAAGGCCGAGTTAAGGTTGATGGATGGGGATGCCTTTGGTTGCCCATGATGGATGGACATGGCATGTAATTCAAGTGTCGGGTTCGTGAGGAGAAATTCTATGTCGCTTCCCACCAAGTTTCGAGGAGAGGAATTAGGCGATGGTGGTAAAATGGGAGAACAATTAGAGGGCGGTCTAGGAGTGTGGGGAGATTTCTCCGAGGAACCCAATAGGGAGGGAACATTTGAAAGGACCAAATACTCAGGGGGAATCAACGTTTTAGTCAGCGAGGAAGATGTGGTGTGGGGAAAAGTGAGAGGAGAGGAGCGTGGGGGAAAGTGAGAAGGTTCCAAAGGCGGGGGACATACTACATCTTTAGGGAGACACGAAGCAGTTGTACTAATAGGTGAGGATCGAGGGGAGGAGGGTAAGGTAACGGGAGAGGAGGAAGATCACTGCCTAGTCATATTCATATCAGGGGATGAGGGATCAGCGAAAGGAGTTTTACTTGAATGTGTAGACTGATTTTTCTGCAAATTTTTACCAGCACCACCATGTCCACGAGCGCGTCTATCATCAGCCTCTCAGTCAACACCACCATTTCCACAAGCACATTTACCATCAACCTTCCTCCTACTGAGTCATCGAAGACATCGGGCCATGAGATGCCTCGTGTGGTGATAGATAAGGTAGTGACATGGTCTGCTCCAGTAATCCAATATTTGATGGATGTGAATTTTCTCCTAGACCATATCAATGTGTGCTGGGAGTTATCCTGAGAAGCCCAACTCAACCAAGATCCAAGCGAATTTTTTTACCCAAGCCTCTTGACACTTTGGATCAACGTATATGAACCTTCCAATAGTATTCCCAGTGTCCATCAAAACTCTTCTGGTCCAAAATTCAATGGGAAGCGTGGGTAGCTTCACCCAAATCATTTTGTTCTTTGGAGTGCCCCTGAGAGCATTGAAGCCAATGTACCATGGGTGAAGAAGGAGGAAACTGCGCCCTTGAACCCATGGAATTTTGTAAATTTTGCTAAATCCTCCTGATGCAAGAAATGGAAATTGTACCATGAGTTCATAAGCCGACTGATCGTATGGTTGTAGCCAAGAAGCGTCTTCCACTGAGTAGATACCCATTCCCACATCTCCGCTTCCTAAAGGTCCAAGAAATATTAGCATCCCACTAACGCACATTTTTTTAAACTAGTCACTCGATCTAGAAGGACACCATATCCAAAACTTAGAAGCTTTGTATGAGGAGAAGTCCCAATTGCCTTGCTTCGATGTTCTGCTTAACAGTCAAAGGAGGGGCGAGAGACAATTTAGGTTGTTGATGAGTTGCATATTGAACAAGTGTTTGATCATCGTCAGGAGCTTGTACATGAGTGTTAGTCGCACCAGGATGGGGAGAAGTTGCATGGGACGAATATGAAAAATGGACATCAGAAGGGGGTATGTGGGTTGGATCCTTTCGTGTCGCGTGGGTTGTCAATAGGATGCCACGTTGGTGTGTCGATTCAGCAGCAAGGGTAGCACATATGAATGCCTCATGTTACGATGTGTCATATTTATATAGGTCATACAATTTCGTAGGCTCAGGGGTTGCTAAGACAAGAAATGTGAAACGACAAGTCCATCTCAAAGTGGCACAGTTGGAAGGAAAAAATCATGTGTCAGAGGGGAAAAGCAAATAATAAAATAATAAAATCAAGGGAGCGGAAGAAAATAGTAAAAGTGTTAGGTGAGGAATCCCTTATGGCTAGGTCTCGAAAAGCAAACCATTGTACCACGAGTCTCATTGAATGATAGTAAAAATAGGCCATCAATAAATCCCATGCTATCGGGCCATTAATGAACGGGGGGTGTATATGCCCACCATTCGATTTTGCTAAGGCCGAAATCGAACGGTGGGCATATACACCCGCCGTTCATTTATGGTCCGATAGCCTGGGAAATATGGCTCGCCGTAAAAATAAAGAGAAATTCCACTGTAGGTAGATCCCCGAAGCCACCCTGTCGTCGTTCCAGATTCGAAATTGGAAAATATAATGAAGGCAATAAGTAATGTCCAGTACTTCAACCAATATGCCTGCAAAATAACCTCGAGAACCGAAAAAACAATTGCTTTGATCTGAAGGAAAATCTCAATCCAGGTACAGACCCCATAAATTTTGTCTCATAGATTGGCCACCAACCTCTCATAATTAAATTCATACAAATTTGAAAACTGTCGAATTCGGAAAAAGGTGGAAATTGTCCAGCAAGAGGCGTTGGAAAAAGTTCGCCAACCTAAAGCCCCAAAGAATTGCAGTTAGGGAATGTATAGCAGAAACCTTCTGTGCAGGTATATGGATACCCCTAATCCTTCACCACCACAACAACAACAACCGTTCAAACAAGTCCACCATATGTTGCAATGTCTAATCCCAAAATTTTTACACAGACGGGATATGGTGAAAGAGCCACTCCACTTCCTCGAGAGGATAGTGTAATTAGTCGTTTCTAGACATGTCTCGGGGTTTGGAAGAGAGTCGGGGCAAGAAAATTTAAGAATTTCTGTCCACATAGGCATATGGCCAACGATGGTATAGTCTCAAATGGTTGCAGATAATACAATATAGAATGTATATAGCACAGAGGAAGATGATAGTTATATGAAAATTTTCGGATGTGAGAAGGGAAAACATGACAGAGGGTAGTGCAATAATGATAATCCCAGGAAGGTTATAAGGAATGTTACAAAGTAAATCTAAGTTCACAGAAACAAAAAGCATGTAGGAGACGGGGAGGAAAACAAGCGTATATCCACTCACAGTCTAAGATAATGGGCCAATAGTAAGGATGTAAGGGAGAAAAATTAGGGCATCCAAATGTGACTATTAAAATAGAAGTAGTAATGTCCCCTCCACTGCTAAAAAACCAAAAATTATGTCAGTGATAACATGACGTTGTCTACGTATCCTTTTTATGAGACCTTGAACACCATCCTCTTTCCATTTTCTTTGGTGAGTTTCCTTTTGCTACCTGAACTTTACACTCATTTACATACACTACAACATCTCTTCACAGTGTAATGTGCTTTTCAACGCAATAATATACAATGTACTAATCTACTAAACATGATGTTATACTTAATTTCAAAGCAACAAATTCTCAAACCTTTCAACATACTTTCTCCATTACAAAAAAAAAAAAAGAAAAAAAAAATTAGATGTACTAATCTTCTTCACCATTAAAATGTCCTCTCTTGTAGACTCCACTACTTCACCCACCAAAAATGTTGGAAAACTCGATGTCAAGTTTAGTGAAATCATATCACATCTAATTCCCAACCCACATCTTTATTGCTACTTTGATAAACATGAATATTTTCAAAAAATGAAACACATTAATCTAAACCACTTTTTTTCCTTTTACTGAGAAAACACAAGCAACCCACAATTTTTTTTTATGCTAGGAATTTTGGTCAAAAGACCCTAGAAAATCCTTATAGGAAAAACTAGTGAGAGAGACAATTATTATTTTTGTGAAAGAAATTCTACATCAATTATTACAACAATTAATGCAATAACATAGTCAACCTATTTCCTTGAATTTATGCCTAGATTTCCTTGTAAGATGTGTTGATTGTCCCTTGAAATTTGTGCTAGAAACTGCTCCAAAATTGTGTTGTATAGACCTCTTTTTTTGTGCCTAGACTTTCTTAGAAATCGGTGCATCAATCCCCTCGAAATTTGTGCCAACTGCATGAGTTTCCTTACTGAGATTATCCCTCGAAAATCTTGTTGAACCCCTCAATTTTCACATCGGTCTAAAATTCTAAAATGTTGCAATAAATTCTTTCAGAATTGCTCAATTTTCATGCCTAGACTCCTTAAAATCCAAACTGCTTTCTGATACCAATTAATGCGGTCGATACTTCCCTTAAAAGTTGGCATAGGTTGACTTGAAAAACACGTTAACATTGTTGCAACTAGTGATGAAAGGGTTCCTTTATTTTTGTGCTCTACTCAATGTAGAAATGTGTGCCCTCTCCTTGTTGTACTTGTTGTTGTACTTTCTCTTATCCTTATGTACTTGCTCTCTTTGCCTCCTTTTCTCCTCTTCTTCAATGCTCATGAAGAATGGATGCAAATGGTGGCTTTTCTTCCCTTAAGTTTCCTTTTTGTTCTCTCATAATAAAGAGAGACCTAACCCTAAGATTCAATGGCTAAGATTAGATCTTAGCCATTGAGATCAAGGGCTGGGATTTAATCTCTCATTGATCCATAAGTCTCTTTATCTAGTGAGACCCCTTTTCATTAATTAACTCAAAAAGTCATGTTATGGCTTTATGTCTTATAAAGTCACTTTAACTTTATTTCTAATAAATTCATGGGGACATGTTAGGACATTGTTTCCTCGACTATAAACCAAGCCTCGGGAACACTTGTCTTTGGTACACTTTTTCTAACACTCCCTCTTATCGAGGAAAGTTTTCTTCGCCACTCCCATCTTGCCTCTAAAATGGACATGGTTTCCACTTGGAAAGGAATTTGTGACAATATAGGCCACCTACTCATTAGTAGATATGTACTCAAGTTGCATTGCCCCTTTCTAAACATAGTCACAAATGAAGTGGTATATGATCCCTATGTGTTTTGACTTGTCATGGAAAACTAGGTTCTCTATGAGTTTTAGGCAACTCTAATCATCACAATAAATCATGATATGCCTCAATTATTGACCAAATAATTCCACCACCATCTTGTGAAGCCAAATGGTCTGACAACTAGCCTTACTAGTTGTCGCATACTCTAATTCAACAGAACTCAGTGCTACTAACTATTGCTTCCGGCTGAACCATGAGAAAATTATCAAACCCAACTTGAAGCAACACCCAGAAGTGTTTTTCCGATCATCAACGCATATTGCATAATTTGAGTTTGTGTAGCCATTCAACCTTACTCCATTTGATTGAACATAGTCTAGACCATAATCTAGTGTCCCTAGGAAATATTGAAGCAAATGTTTTGCAGCCACCTAATGTACTCTCCTAGGCTCCACCATGAAATCACTGAGAGTGTTGACTGCAAAATAGATGTTTGGTCTAGGGTTAACCAAATACATCAATGAGCTTATCAACTAACAATACATCGTGGGATCGACCAAATCAGACTCAAAAGCACAAAGATTCTTCTTGTTGAATCATAGGTGTGCACATGGGCCTACAATCCTCCATGTGAAATCTCACCAGAATGTTTGTTGCATACTTTCCCTATTCTAGGAAGATATGCCCCTCCCCCTGCCACCACTAGTACATATAGGCAGAAAATCTAACACAGTACTACGATAGTTTGATCGTAATATCATATGTAACTTACATTTTTTGTATTTTTTTAAATCTCCAACTTTTATCACATATTTGACATTTGGAAAGGAAATCATCTATTTGTTGGAATATCAACATTTGATGAAGTCAATATTTTTGCATGTTAAACAATGTCTCTCTAGTCAACCATCATCGAAAGTCCAATGAAAAAGTGATATATATATATATATATATATATATATATATTATATATATATATATATATATATATATATATGTTTTTTTTGTCAGAATACAATTTTTATTTATTTATTTAATTGCATTAGAAATAGTTAAACACTACTAATGTTGATTTTTGAAGATAATCATGATTGAAATTTTGGTAAGGAAAAATACCATATAACATTCCTCCAAGAGGACAAGGAGACATGAGATCTACATTTGAGGCTTTGGATGATAAAAAATGTTATTTCCCTTGTAAAGAATGCAGGGGCTATAAAAGGAGTAGAATTTTAATAAAAACAACTAAAAGACATTGTAGAGAGTATGTACACCTTGAAGGGGGCATGAATATCGTCCCTTAGTAAGTTATTCATTATATGTCTTTATATTGCAGATTGTTTTTATAAACATTTATATGTTAAGAGTAGAAGAAAAATATCATATTATTTTTCTCTATGGATATATTTTACGTACACAACGAATTCAAAGTAATTTTATGCTAGGGGAAAAACCTTGTGAACAATTTAGGCAACCAAACGTTTCGACATAGCTAGGTGAGTCCATCAAGGCAATAGATGTGTATTTTGAGAGAGCGAGAGCGTGAAATTCATGGTTATTAAGTAGTTATTTAGAAAAAATTGGATATCTTTTTTATTATTTTAGTTTTTTTTATGTCGGGCCTAAAATTGATTTCATTTAATATTAATTTATATATATATTATATATATATTTAATGAATTTTATTAATATATTTATTTAATATTGATATTATATATTATAATTTTTATTATTTATTATTGTACAGTTGATTGATTATATTTAAATGTATTATTTGGTATTAATATATATTATTATAATATTATTATTAATTTTTATTTATTTATTTATTATTATATTATTATTATATTGATTATTTTTGTTTTTATTATTATATTATTTTATGTTTATTATTACTTATTTATTTATTATTTATTAGTTATTTATTTAATTTATATTAATTTCTTATTATTATTATTATTGTATTTATTATTTTCTTATTTTTTTACTTAAATTAATTCTATGTTAGTATAACTAAGTTACTTGGCTATGTATTGCGTTGAATTGAAAGTAATTTATATTTTTATTTACTTTTTTTTTGGTTATAAATTTTATTAAAGGGAGTTGATTATTTTATTTTATTAGATTAATTTATGTATTTTTTTATTTCTTCTGATTAATAAGGGTTTCCATGTGCTACTTAATTTTAGTCTGTCATTCCTATTCATGTTGTTGGAGGATTTCTCAATTTCAATTGCCTCTTTCACCCTTCTTTTTAAATAATGGTCTTCCTTGTGAATTTATTTTGCTTGTTCCATACAGATGTAGTGTGAGGAGGAACATGCGTGCTCTGCTAGACCTGATTTCTCTGACCTGTTTCTTGTAATATCATTAATGTGTTCTTTTAATCTTATTCCAAAGGATCTCCCTGTTTCACCTATATAAACTTTTCCACATGAGCAGGGAATCGAGTATACTCCTTTGTGATTTTTTGGGTCCATTAAGTCTTTAGCATAATCAAGCATATTTTTTATGGTGTTAGGGGGCGTGAATGCAACCCTGATGTTATGCTTGGCGAGAATTCTGGCAATTTTATCCGTGGTTCCTTTAATATAAGGTAAGGAGATTCTAGGGTTTTCAAGAGTTTTTCTTTTTTGTTTATTGTTTATGGATTCTTTATTTAAGAAGAAAATAAGTAGACATAAGATGTATATTTTAATTAGGGTTTAAAGTAAGATTTAAGGGTATAGGTTGTAACAGTTTAGGGGTTAAAATTTTAGCGGTTTAAGGGTTATTAAGGCCAGATTAAGGGATATTGGTTAAGGGGTCAAGGGTTAATAGATTAGGGTTTAAGGTAGGTTTGGAGGGTTTAGGGCCTAGAGGATTTAGAGGCCTCTTAACATGATGAAACCATAGCATGGAAAGAGATAATATTTCAAGCATACATAGCCAAATTATAGGTTTATTTCATGAGAGATAAACACCCTCATGGATTTTTTCATCTAAAAATTAGTTACTTCCTACATCTTTCCATATTTATGACAATTCAAGGGACTCTTAGGCCTCTCTGAATTGATGTTGGGCTATTCTTAATCGTAGTCCCAAGATTAGGACAACCTTTATGACCATCCTAAGACCCAAACACAAGAAGACCTCCAAGTCTTTATATTCCATATCAAGATCAAACTTTAGTTGATCGAACAACAGGGGTGTTAACAATAAATATTAGTTTAGGGGCTCCAAAAAGCCCAATTCTTGTCTCTAAAATATCTTTCACAATCCACTAGTTTATTAGTGAACTTTTTAATTAATCATTTTAAATGTTCCTTTAAATGTTCCATGAAGACTCCTCTCATTGAGTCTTCACTACAATACTATAATCTAAATCCCTTGTCATTTTATTAATTTGCTTGGACAACCTATCCTTGACTCATTTTTCATATTGCTAGTGCAAACCTAACCTTCTTATTTGAGGTCCTATGAGAGTATTTCATTGCAAATCAGCCATCATGGATGTCCAAAAGGCTATTGGGTTGTCATCCTCTACCTTTACAACCATCAATTTTCTTGTCAATAATCTTGATATAACCATAACATCAAAGAAACTGGGATTAGAGATTTCCATGAGCCTTGTGCTCATTATATCTATTAAATTTGAGCATACAACCATAAATAAGCATCATAAGATACCAATCGATTTTTTTAGCAAAAAAAATTGAAAATTACATAACCACAAATATCATTTCCATTACATTGTAAATAAATTTACAATGCAAATTGTTTTTCCAGATGCACTTATCTAAAAAAAAATTCCAGAAGTTCCATGCAACTATTAAAGAGTGAGCCTTTTTTCACTCAACCCTAGGCTCAATTATTTGTTCCATTTTTTTTGTAGTTGACCACCCCCTAGCTAGATCATGAATCATAAAGGGAACTTTCTCTCAAAGTCAATAAAAGGTGGATTCATCAAGGCCACTCTCCTTCAAATTTGGACAATTAATAGGTTTCCCATCGAATCCTTTTAAGGCAAGAGTTTGTTCAAACCATGGTTCTTAACTTCATTGTTACAATAGTCCCTTGGAGACTTCCCCTCTTAGTGCCTCTATACTATGCCCAACAAACATTGAAAAAAGTAGTTATGTATTCTAGCTTAGGTTTTGGGCACTTGTGCTCAATTTTCTCAACTAGAAAATAGATTAGATATCCCCTCATGGTTTTTTAATCAACCAACAACATTTTTGGCACAACTTTTCATGCATATTTTTTTCCAAAGCTGGTAGTTAAAATATGAATTCTCTTAGTAATTGATTTTCTTAGAAATTGGGTCATACTTTTTTAGCCCAACTAAAAAATTATGACAAGGATTATTTCAGTAGGAACAATTCCTACCATTCCCCCTGCGAAATGTTAACTCATGACTCATGGTCAGTATAGAAATTCCCTTTCACTAATTATTTAATATATATATATATATATATATAATAAATATAACTATACATAATATATATTCTAAATTTAATTTGTTCCATATATACATGTAAACATAAATAACATTAATATAATTTAATGACATATTAACCAGTCAAAATAAAAATGTTATAAATAGAATGTAACAAAGTGAAATGAACTTATAAGATTCTAATTATGCTAAAACTTAGTATATTTATAGTTCAAGTAAAATACATCAAGCATGGACACATTTAGCAGATTTCTTTTTTCCAGACAAAATGAAACAAATTAGAGAAAAAGTATAGTAAGTCATTAAATCATAATTTAATGAAAAATCAAACCAATAAATAAAAAAGGAAAAAAGATAAACTCATGAGGGCATAAATAAGTAAAATGGAAAAAATAAAATTAAAAATTAAATAATTTGTATATGAGAAATCAAAAAACATAATATTTCAATTTACTAACCCAAATTCAATTTGTGAAGTACTTATATTTCAACTTATTAACCTTATTTCAATAGTAAATTGCTTATATACTTGGGAAAAATGAAAATCAAATTCACACTTGAAAAATATTAAACTTGTAAATAACTATTATTACATTTATAAACCTTGAAAAAATCCAAATACTTCAAATTAACACGAAGTACAAGTTCAACCAGTGGAAGGTTAGGGTCACTTTAATGAATTTTAGATTGCAATCCATTCTTCCTTCTCAGGCTTAGTCTAAGACAAAACAAGGTGACCCTAATGATATTTCTTTGCAGGATATATTTATGATTCATTAAAAAAATTAGGTTCATTAATAAAATTAGTGTCGGATTCCTTGAAATGATTGTTACACATTTTAAATCTATTGATTAGGATTAATTAAAAATAAATAAATAAATTTAGTATAATAGGTAAATGGGTTTGGAGTATGTTTTTAAAATTATTTTTATTTAGTTAAGAATTTAGTTTTGTTTTTTTTTTTTTTTTTTTTTTTTTTTTTTTTTTTTTTTTTTTTACTTCATCAGGAAAATCACATTTATAATCATATTATACACATATACATTCACATCAGTCGTCATCTGTCAAATCATCGGATTAAACCATCTTCCTCCGAAATATGCACCAGCAATGCTGCGCTGCAGGAACCATCTTCCTCCGAAATATGCGCCAGCAATGCTGCGCTGCAGGAGTCGAACGTGGTCCAGGATGCGAGAAACCGACTTCCCCGGCCACTAAGCCATGCACCTCAAGTGCAAGAATTTAGTTTATTTAATATAAAGAAATGTGTTAATGGTCTAAGATTTAGAGATATCATGACTGAAAGTTTACCTCTTACAAATTATTAACGGATCATTTTAGATATATAATTTTTTTTAAATAATAGTGTTAAGATTTACAGGTATCTGGTAGGAGTGAAATGAAAGTCTACTTCCTTATAGACCACCAAAAAATCATTTTTGCTAACATGATTTTTTTTAAATAACAATGTTAATAAACATAATTATTTAAATGTAAAAAAAACAAAAAACAAAAAACAAAAAAAAATCAATGGAAATTTATAGTGTTT
>APFE031190872.1:0-43785 GCA_000404065.3 Pinus taeda | reverse complement strand
GTTGTTGTAATCATAATAAGGAGTTACACTCCTAGTTGTATTAGGTCTGTAGGACTCCTAGTTAGGTGTCATTTGCATTTAATAGTTAGTTTTAAGTATCATTAGGTGTCATAGTAGGATGAATTTGAATTTCTCTCATGCTTGAGGAGGAATCCAAGTTATGTAAAGAGCTCTATATATAGCTGAAGCATCAATGTACAAAGGGTTGGAAATTTGACAACAGAAGTACCGTTTTAGCTTATGTAAAGACCATTTTCAGTAATACAAAGCATCTACTTTTCTTCTTAGGATTCATGAAGGATTTGTCATGTTCAGAATGTGTGTTTTGTTCTTTCCTTAATGTCTTTTTACAGTTGCATGGATGCATAATCACTTAGAATTAACTGATTGTGCTCTGACTTCCTGTATGCATGTATGAACTGTGGTTTTATGTAAGTTGTATTCTGAACATCTAAATGCTAAGTGCCCTGACTTCTATGTAAAGGCAGTGTCATTGTTTACTGAAGTATGATTGACTCCATAGGCCCAATGGAAACTTATGTAATGTTTATCCAGCCTTCATGTTTGTTAATGTTATTCCACAAGAGTTAGCCATCTTATTATTATTCAAAATCAATAACCCTTTGAGAGAGCCCTCTCAGGCTAAGGAGGCTAAGCCTTAGTCAAAAGATTGGTTTGAAACAGTTACTTGAAGTCTTCCTGGTTTGCAGCCTTCCAGGGTCTGATTTTGAGATAACAGATGGATTTGTATATATCATTTTCTTATTGATTTATGGCCATCCCCCTCCTGGGATGCCCAAAGAATGTAAATTTCATCTTCATATGAATGATCAATTAAAATATGGAGATAGGTATACCGAGAAGAATAATATTATAATCAATATTTATGGCATATAAGTTAAACCCTACATTTTACCATTGTATTTGATTCCTATAATATTTTCCCTGGAATACATGCATCAAAGAACCCATTCAGGTTACCTATATTTTGCATCTAAAGGAAGGTCAACATTCAATCCCTACTGAATTATTTAGATTAACAGTAAATTCCAGGCTAGCTCTACCAATCATTGAAACATTGTTGAAGACTTTTAAATTCAAGGAAGATGAAAGATGGAAATATTATCCCCTTCATACCATTTCTAACCTAAGGGTTTCCATTAAATTCTCCCCTTATGTCCATGGATCTAATGAAGAAAAAGAGATTACAATTATTGAAGACTCCTGGATTGAAACTCCACAATTATCAGGAAAACAAATCTTGGATATATATGAAGGAACAACAAAGATTCAAGGTTGATTCTTGAAATCCCAGTATAGTTAGAAAAGCTCCCGAAGACCCAATGGATGTATATTTCCTACTCCTTAGAGTAATAGATTTAAAATGATGAATAATCCTCTAGAAAAGACCAATACTAAGACATTCTCAATTATTCATTTTTCACTAATAATTCCTATGTCTCTTCATAAATGTTATCACAAGACAAGCTTATGGCGCAAATGGAAAAGGGAAAATATGTCTTTTCAAGCTCTAATAAATAGGTATTATATCAAGCTAAATTAATTTTATACACTCAATCAACCCAGGAAGATCCGACCCCTTCTAGGGTGCTATCTTCAATTTGTTACAATGTAATCAACCTACATTTCCCACATTTGAGTTAGTTGCAGTTACTCCTATACTGTTGAACCTTTTGCATATCTTGTGCCTTTGTTTATGATATTTTTAGTGCATAGACGTTGGCTAGCCTCATCTAATCTGCTACCTCCCCTAGTTCTCTATGTGCAATCTAGGATGGAAAAGAAAATTGTCCTTCTCTATTTCGTGTCCATAACATTTTTCTAGAGTTGCTTGTTCCCTAAGGACCACACTCTGATGGTGTTATTGGTTCCATTTCTTATGATACTATGAGCTAGCTAAATTTTCAACTACGGAAAATGATTTTCATGTCTCAAGCCCCAACAAGTGCATTTTGTTCTCACCAAGCACCTTCTTCTGAGCAATCCTTCGAGGTTCTCATGGTGAAGTCCATAGCATCTAGGAATTGTCAGCAACCTGGCGGTAAAAAGGAAAAGAATAAGCGAAAGAATAAGCCTTCTCAGGAGAATACTCAAAACCAACCTAATTAGGGTGGGGGAACAAGTGAGAATAATCGAAATATTAAGTGTCTTGGTAAGATTTATCATAGATAACACTTAACTGATGAGTTCCATCACATGGATGAATTCCACCACCTTCTTGTGCCATTGACAACCACCCAACAACTAGTAGTTTTAACTCATCCATTCCCCACCCAACCATAATAGCAAATGTTGCACAGACTCTTGAACCTCCACTTGGGGGCGATGGTGGGAAACCTCATTATCCCAATGGAAACAATGTGTCTGTTTACATGATGAATGAAAGAGTCAAATTGTCTACGAGAGCAAAATCCCATGACCCCCTTGATTCAAGTACTTCTCCTAAGGACTTAGACACCCTTGCTGCTTCCACTAGACCTCTCATACTAGATAAGTTTGTGGAAACAATATTTTTCCTCCCTAAGGGTGTTCTTTGTAAGTCAACACACAATCCAAATGCGTGTGCTTCCCAACATTACTATATTGTTGAGGAATTAGCCCAAGCACCATGTGCCATGTTTGCTTTGGAGGTTTTGCAAGTCTATCCTACAAAACTAAAATCCTTTTTGACATCTATTGGAGGGGTAGACCCCTTTGAGTTTAATTTGATAATGTTTGACTTTGATGCTCCTCATCCTAAGCTCTCCCATTAGGTAGTTTTTCGAATTACAGTGCATATCTTTCATAGGGACATATTTCACTCTAGTGGATGAAGGGTATTATGCATGTGTTATGTTTGTGTCATGTTGGAAAGCTATCAATTCTCCAACATTCCTTAAGTCAAGTACTACCTTACAAGACTTTAATGGACATCACTTCGTGCTTTTATACCAAAGTTTTCCACCGAGATAGGGGGAAAGACTGCCTATGTTGATGTTGAAGTTATAGATGCTCCCTTAGACTATAATCTCCTCCTTGGATGTAATTGGTTTTATGCCATGTGCATTGTCATGTCATTGGTGTTTTGTGTTCTTCATTTTCTCCATGAAGGAATGATTGTCATGATCAATCAATTAGACTATTGTATATAGTTGAATACAACTACCACAACATGCACTTCTATGCCACTCATTAGAGATAATTTTGAAAATTATGCGAGTGTTGTTGTGAGACAATTTAAAACCTGTTTCTTATCAGTGGTTTTCCTTTACCCTCAACCAACATTTCTTCTCCTTCTACTATTTCTCCTATGCACATGATATGTTCTATCATTTGTGGACCTCAAGTGGTTCCCAACCATTGGGTGGTGCCTTCTCTATCAGAAGTCGATTAGTATGGTGAGAAAATGTTGTTAAGTCTAGCTGATATTGATTATCAATGTATACAATTGACATATGAGTATCCCGAGTTGAGTGCACATCTTGTGAACTACTTGATGACTATCTTGTTCCTACTTATACGGTTGATCATCCACCTTCTAGTGATTTTCTTGATACTCTAATTCCTTCTAATGAAGCAATTATGGGTGTCATGTTGGTCTTTGATTGTACTTGGGAGGATCTTCGTCATAGATAAAATTTTCTCCCTTGGGTAGATAGTTTGGATGTGTCATCTAAAATCATGGAATCCTTTGGTAATACTGATTGTTCCTAATCCATCGTATTGATTCATGTTGTTTCCTTAGAAGGGAACATGGAATACATATTAGAGACGATTCTTATTAACATTTCCACGAAACTAGGTGTCATAGTAAACATTATGATTGGGGCAGATTGTACTCCTCAAGATATTGAAACTTATACTTCCCTTTTCAAAGAATTTCGTGACATGTTTGGTTGGTCTTATGAGGATATGTCTGGTATTGACCCCTGGATTTTCCTGCATGAGATAAAAACTTATGAAAGATCTAATCTTGTTCAAGAAAGGATCCAATTGGTAAACCCTCAAATTGAAACTACTACCAAAGCAGAGGTTCAAAAATTGTTCGATGTTGGTTTTATTTATCCAGTACCCTTAATGGAGTGGGTTTCTAATCTTGTTCTAGTTACCAAAAAGTAAGGGAAAATTAAGGTTTGTGTGAAATATAGAGACTTGAACGTGGTTTGTCACAAGGATAACTATCCCACACCATTTATTGACCAGATTCTTGATGAATGTGCTAGAAATATTATCTTTTCCTTCATGGATGGTTTTTATGGCTTGTTGTAGTGGCTAAAACCACCCTCCAAAATTTTTCCTTAGCCTATTTTGGAGCCTCCCTACCAACCTTACATAACACTTTGTCTTGCTTCGTGGAGTACTCAAGCTTCAAGTGTTTTCCTCACACAAAGGTAGCCTATTGATCACAGTTGATCCATCCCCCTCATAGGCTGCTCAACCGGACTTGGTCCAGCTGTAGGCTCAGCAACTTCCCCTTGAAAATTGCACATTTCTGGAGGGCAACCATCCTTCCCTCTAAATATTGCGCAATCCTCTCTGACAGCTTGCTGGGCTTCGGGATTGCACAATCCTGCCAGCCAACCCTCCCAGCAGGATTTGTGTAGATTTTCCCAGTAGCAGGTTGTTCAACCCAATATTTGTACAAATCTGGGTAGCAGTTAGCTACTCTGCCCATATATTGCACAAATCTTCTGGGTAGCCATCCCATTTCCTAGCCAGAAATGCGCATTTTTCTCTAGCAGTTGAGAAACCTATTGCATGTGCAACTGAGTTGACTGGTTCCCTTTGGGATTGAGCAAAACAAAATTTCATGCATGGGATGCTTCTCCCAAGGCAGCATGCAAAGGAATCCCTTGTTTCAGTGATATATGTTTAGCATTTGGAGGTTACATGCAAGGAGAAATTCCAAAACCTCCCACCAAGTGCCGCTTCCCCTAGATTCGTGGCATGCGTGTCACAACCTCGATGTTATCAAATCTCATCAACCAGATGCTGTAGAGCTCATTCCTCACATCAACCTTATAGCTTTGACATCCCACATCACATCTAGGAGTAGTCGACACATTCATCTAAGCTGTTTTGGGGTAAGCCCGCTTCCCATGCCTTGTGCTGCATTTATGTCACTTTTTGTGTTTTCTCTTGTAGGAGTACTATTTTCTTGATTTCTTTGAATGCCTGCTATTGTTTACATATATACTAGCTTGTCCTAACTCTGTTTCAGTTTTCATTGTTATCTCACTACTGTTGCATGCATGAAATTGTTTTGCACGGATGTTCGCCCAATCGGCGAACTGCCTCACCCACATGCATATTGATCTATTTTCTCAATATTTCATTCATGTTTTGCATGCACTGCCAATCACTTCTACTATCACTTAGTGTCGCCATGCATTCACTGACTTAATTGCTTTCAGTCGCCCGTCGGCGAGTCAGGCCAACCTTGGCCTAGGCTCTGCCTTCACCAAGGTTGCAATGCACAATTTGGGAAAGGAAGGCTCACCTTCCTCTCCAGATTTGTGCATTCCTACTCGGAACTAGCCTCTAGGACTTTTTTGCACATTTCTAGAGGATAATGGCTGCTTGGCCCAAGAAATTGCGCAGATCTGTCCCTAGGCAAACCGTCCTTCTCAGCTGGAATTGCGCATTGCGTAATCCAAGTAGTTAGCTTCTAGACTGGACTGTGCATTGCGTAGTTCCAGCAACCAGCCAGTCTCCCGGGAGCCTAGACTGTGCCTTGATTAGTCTTTACAGTCAGACTCCCAACCTCTCGGCCGAAATTGCGCAACCTTCATGATCATTCACCCATGTATGTTGCAGTTAGTTTTCATGTTCATTTTGGTTTTCAATTGACAAATTGCTTGTTATGAGTGTTTCCATGTCTTCAGGTATTACAGGTGTTCATTTGCCTCTCAGCAGTATAGGTACAATGGTTTCCAGGAGAGCAGAGGTGAGGACACCGTTCAAAGCATGCTTGGGGATGCAGTCGATCAAGTGTCAATGAGATTTCCTACTCACGAAGACATCAAGTTTTTCATAGACAAGGACATCAAGTGACAACATCACACCAAGAAGCATCATGAACAACAAATGAAGACAACATACCAAATGCAACGAATGCAAGAGGAGGGTTGTTGACAACATGAAGGCAGAACAAGGTTGCAAGCTCAAGTAGGTCCATTGATGATGAAAGCAACTTTGGAGACTCCACTATGGAGTGACAACGCGTGTTAGGAAACAAGCTCACAAAAAGATAGAAAATATAGATCAACGCCTTAGAATTCAGCCTCTTCAAGGGGGGAACCTCCTTTACATTACACAAATGAACATTTCTTGGATGATACAAATGACTAAACTGCCCTTCTATATATAGGAGTCTAAGGGGTCACAATATAATCAAGCCGACCTAACAGTAATAACATAAGGGCACAACAATAACAATAGTGAGTTTCTATGGGGCACACTAATAACAATATGGGGACAATAGGGGCAGAATAATAACAATAAGGGATACAATAACAATAGTAATGGGGGAATAACTATTATTATAGGGACTTAACATGCCCCTCTCCTTCTGAAAAGCATTTTCCTCAACGCTTGAGTAGTTTTGGATGCTTTTGTATAAAATTCTCATCCTTTCTTGAGAGTGCATCTACCGCAACATTTTGCTTACCTTTTTTGTAGATGATTTCAAAGTCATAATCCAACATCTTTGTGACCCATTTTTGTTGCTCTTCAGAGGATAATCTTTGTTCTAAAAAGTATTTAAGACTATCATGATCCATTTTTACCTTGAAGTGTCTTCCCATTAGGCAGGGTCAGCATTTCTTAAGTGCATGTAGTATTGCCAACATTTCCTTCTCATAAATAGCTTTGTGTAAATGCTTTCCTTTGATTGGATAAATTTCAAAAGCAATGTGTCTTTCTTCTTGCATTAAAACAACACCAATTCCATTTCCTGAACAATCACATTCCACAATAAAGGTTTTTGTGAAGTCTGGTGTAGCTAAGACCGGTGCTTGTCACATTGCCTCTTTGAGATGTTTGAAGGCCATTGTTGCTTCTGGAGTCCATGAAAATGCATCTTTCTTCAATAATGTTGTTAGAGGTTCTACTATTCTCCCATAATTCTTAGCAAACTTGTGATAATACCTTGTTAACCCGAGAAATCTCGGCAAATGCTTTACGGATGTGGGGATTTTCCATTCCTTAATGCGTTTAATTTTGCTAGGGTCTACCTTAACACCTTCATGAGATACAATATGACCCAAATATTCCATGTCTTGTACTCCAAAGAAACATTTGGAGCTTTTTGCATATAATTGTTTCTCCTTCAATAGTTTGAGCACCCTGTGAACATGTTCAACATGATCCTTCCAAGACTTGCTGTAGATTAGTATGTCATCAAAAATTAGTAACACATTTTTTCTAAGGAAGGGTTTGAAAATGGAATTCATCAAACCTTGAAATGTAGAAGGTGCATTGGTAAGGCCAAAAGGCATGACCAAAAATTCATAATGACCCTCATGAGTTCTAAATGATGTTTTCGGAATGTCTTCAGTCTTCATTCTGATTTGATGATATCCTGAACGAAGATCCAACTTGGTGAAGTAAATGATCCATGCAATTCATCCAGTAATTCATCAATGACAGGAATGGGAAACTTATCTTTAATAGTGAGCTTGTTGAGCTCCCTATAATCCAGACACATGCGCCATGATCCATCCTTCTTGTGCGCCAATACTACTAGAACAGAGAAAGAACTTTGACTAGGTTGAATTATACCAGCCTCTAGCATTTCTGCAACCATACATTCAATTTCACTCTTTTGGGCATAGGGATATCTGTATGGCCTGATGTTTGGAGGAACACTTCTTGGAATGAAATGAATAACATGATCATGATCACGAATAGGTGGGAGGCCTTTGGAGCATGCATGAAACTATTTTGCATAGATGTTCGCCCAACCAGTGAACTGCCTCACCCACATGCATGTTGATCTGTTTGTTGAATCTTTCATTCATGTTTTGCATGCACTGTTAATCACTTCTGCTATCACTTAGTGTTTCCATGCATTCATTGACTTACTTATTTTCTGTCACTCGTCGGTGAGTCGGGCCGACCTTGGCCTGGGCTCTGCCTTCACCAAGGCTGCATTACGAAATCTAGGAAAGGAAGGCTCACCTTCCTCTCCAGATTTGTGCATCGCTACCCGACACTGGCCTCCAGGACTGTTTTGCACATTTCTAGAGGACAGTGGCTGCTTGGCCCAAGAAACTGTGCAGCTCTGTCCCTAGGCCAGCCATCCTTCCTTGTAGGAATTTCACATTGCGCAATCCAGGCAGTCAGCTACCAGACTGGACTGTGCATTGCATAGTTCCAGCAGTCAACTAGACTCCTAGTAGCCTAGATTGTGCCTTGAGCAGTCTTGGCAGTCGGTCTCCCGACCTCCCAACCTCCTGACCGGAATTGCGCAACCTTCATGATCATTCACCTAGGTATGTTGCAAGTCAGTTCTCATGTTCATTTTGGTTTTCGACTGACATATTGCTTTCTATGAGTGTTTCCATGTCTCTAGGTATCACAAGTGTTCATTTGCCTCCCGATAGTATAGGTACAATGGTTTCTAGGAGAGTAGAGGTGAGGACACCATTCAAAGCACGCTTGGGGATGCAATCAATCAAGTGTCTATGAGCTTGCCTATTCACGAAGACATCAATTTGTTCGTAGATAAGGACATCAAGCGACAACATCACATCGAGAAGCATCATGAACAACAACTGAAGACAACATACCAAATGCAATGAATGCAAGAGGAGGGTTGTTGACAACACAAAGGCGGAACAAGGTTGCAATCTCAAGCAGGTCCATTGATGATGAAAACAACTTTGGAGACTCCGACTATGGAGTGATGGTGTGACATGAAGATCACGCGAAGGCAGAAGATGTAATAAAGAAGGAGTTGCATGTGCTAAAGTAATAACTTAGGAAGAGCACGAAGTTGCGTAGAGAGATGAATGAGTTGTAGCAGGATCAGGAACAACAGTGAGTGCAACGTGTGCTCACGGATGAAACTGTGCCAAGACAAGTTAAAGATCCATCCCAACAGCTAACATAGAGTAGACATGGTGAGTAGTGTGGTTGATTGCATGCACGGATTCAACAACATGCATGTCATTGTGTGCACACATGCAATCCAAGCCATTCAACACACTCACCAAGGCAAAGACATGAAGCAAGTCAAACTGGAGCCGAATGGGTACTTCGGCAAGTTGATGCACATGACCACCAGCACACATCTGAATATCAACACAGAAACTATGCATCAGTGTGCTTCTGGTTCAGCCTCACCCAAGAAGACTATGCGCATGTTAGCATATGAGTTGGATGAAGGGGCGGAACCAATGCACCGGTTGCAACAAAAGCAAGAGTTTGCTTCAACAAGATGTCACCATGAGGTGCATGAACACTATCACGGATGACCAAGCTTGTCATCAGGTCACCAAATTCACCATCACAAGCATGTCAAAGAGTTGGTCTCAGCACATTGGACTGAGTGTCAGTGATGTCTTGCAAGGCTTGCTCAAGCCATGTTGTCTCACATGAGTACATGTGCATTGTAATGTTGAGTCATGTCAAGTGTCAACAGTTAGATGTAATAGTCATATAGTAGGTGAAGAGTCATGAGGGTAGTTGAACTGTCACAAAGGGGAATGTCAAGGGTCACCCCACCCTTTGCTATAAATAGTCTCTCATAACTCATTTTATAGGCTTTTGGTCAGCCACGCTTCTACTAAGACTATCTTGAAGAAGGCTTGGATGGTATTGTAACATGCCTTGGCTTCTCCACTGGACGAAGCTAGTACATATCTTTGGAGGAGCAGGCAGATGTGGCTATAATGTTCCACTGTTGGGGCTAGCAGGTTTACATGGTGTATTGTATGATTGTGACTTACACTTATTTAATAATAAGAGACAACACATTTTCATGCATATGTTGTTATTGTAGTTGGACAGTTCCGGTTGCCTTAATGATACATGTTGTTTAACTTACACACTTTTATATGAATTGATTTGTATGCAATTATATGAATCTTGTTATGAATGTGAATATGTTGTTAATGCTACCGGCGTCCATGTCGACTGCTCTATCGAACATCAGACAAACCTTTCTCATGAACCTTGCTATATCAACCGTTACACTCGTCTCAGACTGATCTGTGAGTGTTGTTCGTGTTATCTTACCTTGTATGTTGTGACTGCTGCATCCGAGTGGACTGCTCTGTAGGAAGCTGTGCATGTCCTTTGTGTGGTGTGTTCTTAGTTGAGTTGGGAATGATCCCTTTCAATCTGGAACTCACCTTCACCTTCCTCTCCCTTCGAAGTGTTGGAACCCCTTGTACACATTCCTTGACTCTTTGCATCAGTCACGCCATTGCTACTGACATAGTTATCTTACTTGCCTCTGTGCGCCATCATGGTTAAGGTATTACCTTACGACCCACTGATGGGACTCCTACACCAAATGTTCTGAGGTCTAATTGGTACTTCTCACCGGGGAGATCCCCTTGACATGTTGGCGGGTCCAACACCGTCAACATGGATATAATAAAATCCAAATCAAACCAGAAAGCTAGCTCAAAATCCCTTTAATCTTCCCACGGGGAACAATTGTGTATCATAAACTGCCTTTTGGTCTTAAAAATGTTGGTGCCACTTTCCAGCAGGCCATGTCTTATGATTTTCATGATATCAAACACATTGTCGAATTATATCTTGATGACCCTATTACCCAAAATTTACTTCATGAGGATCATCCTGCACACTCTAGGGAGGTATTTATTTGATGTCGTTATTATAAAATTCAACTAAACCATCATAAATGTGTCTTCTGCATACGGTCTTGGAAGTTTCTAGGTTTTGTCGTGTCCAAGGAAGGGATTCTCCTTGATCCCTCTAAAGTTGATGTTATCATCAACTTGCCTCATCCACACATAGATCGCCAACTTCAAGCACTTTAGGGAAAGGTTGATTTATTGCATAGGTTATTTCGAATTATGGTGAGATTACTAATGGTTTTATGCATTTGTTGAAAAAAGGGGTACCTTTTATATGGGATGACCAAACTCGAAGATCTTTTGAGGCTTTGAAACAAGATTTGTTGTTTGCACCTTTATCGAGTCCTCCCAATTTCAAACATGACTTTCTATTATATCTGGTAACCTTTGAATCCACCATTGGTATGGTTCTTTTCCAAGAGGATGAAATGCACAATGAACGTCCTGTTTATTATCTTAGCAAAGGACTTCTTGGTCTCGAGCTTCATTATTCCCACGTCGAGATGTTGGCTTTAGTAGTCCATGTTTTTTTCCAATGCTTATGACATTACATACCCTTGTGAAAGACCATTTTGATTGCTGACTCCAACCCCATGAAACACATTCTTAGTCATCAAATCATTGGGGTAAAATAATTTAAGTGGATCGTTATCCTTTAGTATTTTGATTTTGATTTTGTAGTTTCTAAGTCCAATAAATCTCTGAAATTCGCTAAGTTAATGTCTAACTTACCTCGAGTTGATGAAGAAACTATGGCTGAGGATCCACTCCCTTGTGAGTCCTTATTCCTCATTAGCTACTATAATCCTTGGTATGGAGATGTCTTGTTGTATCTCTAGAATCAACATTTTTGGCTTGAGTTATCTCGCGATGAGCATCAATGTATACACCACCAGTCTATGCACTATGTTATTATTGTTGATATCCTTTATCACCACGGAGTTGATGCAGTATTATGTTGATGTCTCACTCATGATGAGGATGAAAGAGTATTAAATAATTATCATGTTGGAGCATGTGGTGGTCATTTATTTGGGCTTGCCACTGATAAAAAAATCTTGAGCGCTAGTTATTTCTAGCCTTCAATCTTTAATGATTGTATTATTATTGTCCAAAAGTGCCATGCATGTCAAATATTTTCGAGGAAGATACATGCTGTACCCTACTCCACTTCACCCTGTGGTTGTTATCGATCCTTTTTCTAGGTCGGACATTGACTTCATGCAATGTAACCCCCCACCTTAGCTCATGGTCACCATTATATCATTGTTGTTGTTGACTATTTCATCAAGTGGGATGAGGCTATGGAAACCTATTCAATTGATGACGCCACTGCGGTGTTATTCCTCTTTAGTCATATCATTGCTAGGTTGGGTGCGCCCAAGACGATTGTCACTAATCACGGTGCACATTTTCTGAATCACATGATGCAAGAAGTAGCTGCCAAGTTGTGTTTTCACCATGATCACTCAACCCCCTATTATTCCCAAGACAATGGACAAGTAGAGGTTGTTAACCATGTTGTAGCATTTTTTGGTTTTGATAAGGTAGAATAAAATAGTCAAAAAATAAAAAAATATTTTGGAAACACGTTAAGTTAGGATATGGACATAACAATATTAAATAAAATGTTTTTGAAAATATATTAATGATGATGTCCATATCAAAGAAAATGTTAGGTTAGATGTCCTAAAAACTCAAGACAAATGTAAAATGTTAGGTTAGAAAGAAAAGGAAACAAATAAACTCTGAAAGTGAGCAAGTCTAAATGCCACTACTATTTTTCTGCAAAATAATGGTTGTGTGCAACTTGTCATAAATGCCACAACCAATGACAATCAAACTGTTTAATCTTGACTGCTTCATGCTTTAAATTTGATGTTATAGTTAGAGAATAAAGATCTGGCAAAACTGTTTAATCTTGGCAGATCAGTAATTAGGTAGAGAATAATAAGGTGCTCATCAGTTTAATCTGAGCCCTTGGATGTTATAAGGTTAGAATTAGATAGTTTTTTTTTATAAAGAAAGGAAAAGGGTTTGCTAGCTTAAATGCACCCATTAAGTGAAGAAAAAATGATAGGATAAGCAAAGGGTAAGTAGAAAAAAGGTTGCAGAAGTATGATAATTCATTGGACAAAATGTACATTTATCATGTTTTACCATATGTTTCTATGTCCATGAGGCAATTACACAAAGCAAATGAAGGTCTACAAGATCAATTAATTAACTTCCCTCATCCTCATTCATTCCTATATTTACTAATTTCCCCTTCCCACCTTCATATAGTTCATATTCATTCATTTTCCATAAAAACCCCTTTTCCTAAGGTCAAAATCCTTTTTGCCTAGGAAAAGTGAAAATCACATGTTAAATCCCTTTTTACCCAAAAAACCGACAAAATGATGTTTAGCCTAAGTATTGATGTATATATGCAAAAAGCAAATAACCCATGAAAAGAATTATACTTAGTGTATTTCCCCTTTCCGCTCATATTTCATATATTTCCCTTTTTTGCTCATGTTTCATATATTTCTCCTTTTTGCTCATATTTCATATTAATGCTAATATATAGTATTAAACCCCTAAAAAGTTCCCTTTCCCATATATATTAACTCCTTTTATTAAAATATCCCGAAACCTTAAGTTTTATTATAAAACAATGTATTTCATAACATATTGCATAATCGCGGATCACAAACTTTTCAACGTGCATGCATTCTCCCCACATTGCGATATGCGATTGCAATGGACTCGGACTCGACGCAATATATCATAATTCAATGCCATTTCACATTCGCCTCCATCGCAAGTCTCGACTAAAGCATTACCCTCCGCTATTGCGATCTCCGATATACGATGGGAACCCAGACCTGACACAATATATATCATAATCCATTGCCATATCGCATCCACCCCTCATCACAAGTCTCGACTGAAGCAATAACACTCCACCGTTGTGATCTCCGATATGCGATGACAACCCAGAACCGACGCAGTATTATCCATGTTTTATTTTCACATTGCATCCGACTCTTATTGCATTCCTTTGCGATGGGCCTTTCGTTCCCTAAAATTGTGATTGTGATATGCGATGAACCCATACCCGATATCATTTATCCGCCCAAATTCATACTTTTTCAAGTCCGCCATACCATGTTTTGCGAAGGATTTCTTTGTTAATTTTTTTTATGATTTAAATGAAGAATCCCGCTAATCTCAGTATTGAACCCATAATAAAGCCAATGCCGCCATCATTAATCGTTGGGCCCCTCCGTGCTGTTTTTTCGCTCCACCACTGTCCAATCTAAGGCATTCAAATCCAACGACCCTAAGTGATTTCGGGTGGGCTCTCTATTCAAGCATGACCTACCTGAAAAGTGGTATTCCACTGACCTCCCCTTGATGCGTGCCAGGCTTAGATTGTGTCAGGTGACCCGTCTCGAAACCGCCCGTGCCTCATAAAGCGGTGCGATGAAAACCAAAACCACCTCCCGCATAACGACAAAATGACCATTGTTAACTTTGCGCCATATTTCAAAAAGACAGTGGTTTTTCTGTTTAAATGCAAAAAATCACCATTTTGGCTTTGTTTCGCCTGTTTTCACAGTAAACCCTCCATAATCCTCTGTGACCAATAAAGCCATTGTTTTACCTTCTGATATGCTCTGGACTCCTTCCAATATCCGTTCAAGTTCAATAAAACCATTGATATCCTCCTCTATCACCTATGTTTTCTTAACAATTTCTGTGTTTTGTAGGTAAAAACTTTTGTTTCAGGCTTACAAAGAAAAAAGCCTGCATACAGTTTGAAGACAAATACGAAGATCTTACTGTTGAAAAACACAGTAAAAAAAAATCTGAAATGCATATTAAAGGTAAAAAGGAACACAATAAAGGTTACTCAACAGGGTCAAAGGATATTCACAGAGTTTAAAGAGTATCAGATGAAAGATCAAATGAAAGAATCAACCAGCGTAAAGGATACAAAGAAACAAGTAGCTTAAAGGGAAAAATATTAGACAACCAAGCCAACACATCCTGAATAAAAGGGACAACAAGAAGCAGTTCAATAGCTGCCCCTATCTTCTTGCATGAAGATATTTCATTTCCTAGAATAAATCTTAATCAGTTTTAGGATATTTTCATAGTTTCATTATTGTATAAATAACTCTCTTCTCGAGTTGTTAAGGGTTTGAAGTTCAAGATTTATTATTCATTGCTTGTTAAGTAGTGACTGTTCATTCTATTTTGAACCTGGTTGCACCTTTGAAGGAAGCTTTTGTAGACACTTGATGTACTCAGTCTTTCTGGAACCTTAATACAAAGCAGAGGATTTTGAATTTGGTTTTACACAATTTGCATTATCTTGTAATTTTTTCCAGTTATCAATCATTATGTTTTCTTCATATGCTTATGACTTATAGAGATATCTAGGTAGGAATAATTGTGTCTTAATTTATTCCTATAAGCTCCTGAAGTGATCATCTATTAAGAGAATGGATTAATGAACTGTCTGTTTTGCTAATCCCCTCTAATCAATAAATCATCAACATCTTTTGTAAGCTTAAGTATATTGCCTTGAACCTTTGGAACGTAGTTTAGAAGGTTTTCATACTTATGATTGTTCTGTTTTACAGTATGGAAACTGTGAGAATCATATTATTTTCTATCTTCTTCTCACCACTATTTGATCTATATCACTACGTAAAGCTTTATAGTAGCCCTTTGCTGAGATATTAATATTATCCAAAGGATGAAGTATTTCAATTCTACATTTGTCTTCATTCATTGGTATTCCAAAACTAAAACCAAAAACCCCAAAACAATTATTTTAGATGCTTTGGCATTGGCAGTTGACCTACTACTATCTCAGAGGTACAACATCAGACTGGCGCCGCTACCGAGGATTCAAATTTCTTTTAAGTTTCCCTTGGGACAACAATATTCATTCATTATTTTCCTTTAAAGGTGATTAAATGGTTTAGAAAGGTTAAAATCATTCACCTAGGTGACTCTACACTCCCATGCTGGCACCTTTTAAACATACCAGATCTCGTTCAGAAGCTGACATAGTTAGTCCTCTGTCAGATTCTGAAAGGCTTCTGAGAAAAGCCAGTTCTAAAAGGGGACACCAACCATATTCTTCTTCCTCTTCAATCCTATAGTCTGAAGAATTAGAATCATTTGACCCCTATAGTAATATCCTATTTGATCCTGATTACTCCCATTTATAACCTAGGGTTGCTAAAATTCTAGATAAAGGAGTTGATTTTAAGTCAACTTACCTCATCCATTCATTAGAATCTCATCCAATATCCACACTACCACCAGGATCACCTAAAACTGAATCTTATTTGGGTGTTAATATACCAGAATATAAACCCACAGATTTCATATCCCCTACCACCTATCATTTTCCTTCCATTTTTGACCGACCTAAAGCTTCTTCTTCTGAACAACTTGAGGAGACCTTCTCTATATATTCCAATCCTCTCTTTGAAAAAAAAGAAGGTATTCCTTTACAAGTCCCAAAGTTAGTTCTTAAGAGTCATTTGAAGTCTTTCAGGAGATCTCCTCCTCCTTTACCTCCAACTAGTTCATCATCCTCTGAATCACCATTTTCTTCCTCTACTTCTTCTTCATCCTCTACATTCACACAAACACCTCATACTCCACTTGGAAAACCTCATACACCTCAAGAACCTCATACACCACCCGCTGTCATGGCTTTTCGACCTATTTTACATGCTAGATATGTTGCCTTAGTCCTGCCTAATAACCTTGATGCATTCCCAGCTGGAGACTTAAAATACCTTCCCAAGTACAATGGAGAAACTGGTCCCTCAACTGAGGACCATCTTCAAGCTTTCCTAGACTTTGCAAACAACATGAATATTGAACAAGAAAACGTCTATATGAGATTGTTTGTATAGTCACTTGAAGGAAATGTGAGGATTTGGTTTAGGCAGTTACCAGCAGCTTCCATTAGAAATTGGGAAGAGCTTACAAACATATTTAAAAATCAATGGGGTGTGAAAAATGATCCTCTTTACTTCCTCACAAAATTTGAAGAGCTTAAAAGGAACTTCGGTGAACTAGTATTAGATTTTATCAAAAGACTCAATAAACTCTATCACAAAATGCCTGCTGATTGTAAGCCCCCTGTAACAACAGTTAAGTCTAGATTTTCTAAAGCTTTTGATGATGAATTTGCTGTTATGCTACGATAGAGAACTTCAAGAACTCCTAAAGATATGTAATCAAACACTATAGAAGTAGAAGCAAATAGGGCAGCCTCAACTTCTTTAAAACTTAAGGAAGAAAAGGCCCAAAGAAAACTCAAATCTGTTCAAGAAGCCTCTAGTTCCTCTAAGACTAAATCAGAAGACTCAAAAATAGATGAAATAACATCTCTTCTTAGAAACCTATCAGATAGGATTTCAAAGATTGAGACCCAACGTAGGACAATACAACAAATAGTTACTAGACCCCAAAACCAAAATCAAGGTCAGTATAAAAGAAATCCACCACTACAAATTCTTCAGAGACCTAACAATGATCAACAGGTTCCTACTCTATTGATAGATGACCAACAACCTAATGATAATACTATGAAAATTACTGAAGATATTAATAGTATGGATTCTTCTTCCAATCAAACAACCATCATTACTCTCACACAACAAAATTAGATTGAAGAAGATCAAAAAGCTTCACAGGTCTCTAAATATGACGCTTTCTTTGAATTTTTAATTGCAGAGTTAAATAAGAGGTATGATCTTAGGCCTAGGCCTGGTCCTGGGAGACCCCCAAAGGAAACTCCAATAATTGAACCACGTACCAAAACTGCTAAAGCTCAAACAACTCTTATTCAGCCCTTAGATCAGTCAATTGATACTACCCAAACTGGTAAAATTTTTTTGACTACATTTAATGTTGAAAAAGAATTAGAGAGGGTTAAGATCCCAATTCCACTGTAAGAACTTTCTAAAAACCCTGGTTACAAAAGCTAAGTCACAAAATGGATATAAAATACCTCGGTTGATGCTGAAGGTGATGTCATAAGTCTACAAGATGAAAAATCAGTAGTAGTTTTTGGTCCTAATTCAGACATGATAGATGAGATAGTGCCTCCTTTCTATGTAACTCTTAAAACAAATGATTCCATGTTGTATAATTGTATGCTTGATTCAGGGGCATCACACAACCTTATGCCAAATCTGTCATGGACCATTTGAAACTCGACATAACTAAATCCTAACATGACCTGTACACCTTTGATTCTAAAAGGGTGCCCTGTTTGGGATTGATCAAGGATCTAGTGGTTACCCTTGCCCAAATTCCAGTGAAAAGTGTAGTACTTGATATTGATGTCATAGATATCCCTCCCAAGTTTGGAATGATCCTTTCTAGATCTTGCTATGCCAAATTAGGGGGAACTCTACAGATGGATATGTCATATGCTACTATTTTTGTTTATGGAGGAGAGAAATTAAGATTGTATAGAGAGGTAAGATTTGTACATACTATTTGTAAGACTGACCAACCAAGGAACCATCCAATTTATGCAATAGATCAAGACTTTGGTTGTTTTCAACTCACTTCAAAACAACTTAAAGCTCAAGTCAAAATTGAAGAGGTAGTTGAAAGTCCTGAACCAAACCAAAATGATATTTGGAAACTGTTCTTTGATGGCTCTTGCACAAAAGATGGGGCAAGAGCTGGAGTAGTTTTAATTTCACCTGAAAAAGAAAATATAACCCAATCATGTAAATTAAACTTTGAAGTTACAAATAATGTGGCTGAATATGAAGCTTTCCTTTTAGGATTGCAATTAGCTAAAAGCTTAAAAGTTGAAATTTGAACAAGGCATCAATTAAAGATAATTATCCTTTACCCAAAATGGATCAGTTACTTCAAATGGTTTCAAGAGCACAAAGACTTTCTATGCTTGATGGTTTTTCAGGTTAGTACAATCAGGTGAATATTGATACAACAGACAGAGAGAAGACAACCTTTACTACACCCTGGGGTACATTCATGTACGCTAGGATGCCATTTGGCTTAACCAATGCTGGAGCAACATTTCAGAGAGCTATGGACATAGCTTTTATGGGTCAGGTAAATAAATTTGTGGTTATTTATCTTGATGACATAACTATTTTTTCTAAATCTAATCAGAAACATCTAAAGCATTTGATAAAGGTTTTTGACAGGTGCAGAAAATTTGGAATATCATTGAACCCTAAGAAGTCCTTGTTTGCTGTTAAAGAAGGAAAGTTGTTGGGCCATATAATTTCAAAGGAGGGAGTAGTAATTGGCCCCAAATGAGTTTCTTCCATTGAAACATTGACCTTACCTAGAAACAAGAAGGAGATTCAAGCTTTTCTAGGCAAGATAAATTTTCTAAAGAGGTTTATTCCAAATTACGCAGAGATTGTAAAAGATATAACTTACATGCTCCGAAAGGACTAGGAAGTCAAATGGAATGCCTCTTCTAGGCATGCATTTGAACAAATAAAAAGGGCTATCTATGAAGCTCCCACCTTAGCCAGCCCTGATTATACTAAGCCATTCAGTATTTTCTCTTTTGCCTCTGAAACAACCCTTACTGCCATTCTATTACAGAAAAATGAATATTCCCATGACCAACCCATAGCCTTTTTCAGCAAGGTTATGAGAAATGCTGAGCTTAAGTATGACATCATTGAGAAGCAAGCCTATGCCCTCATTCAAGCCCTGAAATCATTCAAAATGTATGTCTTACATTCACCTATTACTACTTATGTCCCTAATAGTGACGTGAAAATTGTCCTAACCCAATGAGACACTAATGGGAAAAGAGGTAGATGGATCACTCAAATTCTGGAGTTTGATCTAACTATCAAGACTACCAAGCTAGTAAAAGGTCAAGGATTAGCCAAGCTTCTAGCTGAATCCAACTGCAAAGTACTTGGAATCAATTCTGTTTTAGAAATACAAGGGAAGAATACAAAAGAACCTTTTGTCCTTACAGAAGGGGAGAACCCACAAGAACATTCCTTTCATCCTAAAGGGGAGAATCCACAAGAACCTCTACCTTCAGAGTAGATCAGTCCTATATACATTGATAAAAAATTCTTGTTGTCAAACTGGTATCAATATATTGTAAATTTCTTGATCCATTTTGAGTGTCCATCATCATTCTCCAAAACCCAGTGTAAAAACCTTAAGTTAAAATCAGTTAAGTATTGCATTATAAATGCAAATTTATACTGGAAAGATCCACTGAATATTTTGTTATTATGTTTAACAGAATCAGAAACTGAAGAAATCATTGATCAGTTTCATACAGGATTTTGTGGGGGACATTATGCTTGGAGAGAAACAACATACAAGATTATGAAGGGAGGATTTTATTGGCCCAAATTGTTCTTACATTTAGGGGCAAAGGCCAGAGGTTGTGTTCCTTATCAAATGTTTGCTGGTAAACAAAAATTAGTAGCTCTTCCACTTGTTCCATCAATAGTTTCAACACTTTTTTCTCAATGGGGATTAGATTTTGTTGGAGAGATTCACCCCACTTTAAGTAATCAACATAGATGGATCCTCACTGCAAAAGACTACTTTACTAAATGGGTGGAAGCAATTCCAGTCAGAAATACCACTGATTCAGCAGTAATTAAGTTTATTGAGGAGAATGTCTTATCTAGATTTGGTTGCCCAACTCAAATTGTCACTGATAATGCAACAACTTTTTCTAGTGTTAAAATGATTGACTTTTGCCAAAAATATTAGATTCTGTTACATCATTCAACTCCATACTACCCTCAAGGTAATGGTCTGTTGGCATTATGGCACAGGTTTGGGGCTATGGCACAGGTATTGTCCTTGATGGCAACCTTCTTTGGTAACAGATTTCAGTTTAGGCACTCAGAAAGTAGAAAAAGTCATATACGCAGGTTCATCTAGACTAAGGCACGTATACACGCGGGTTATACATTAAAAAAGCGCGTATATGTTGGTGATCATCCTTTTGGTCCATGGAAGTTAGATCTTGGAACTTGAACCTATGTTTTGGACCATGGCGTCTCGTCAGATGTGTCGATCCCTAGTTTTGGGTTCATGGTATTGAAATGTTATGGTTTTGGACCATGGTATTGGGGAAGGCCTAAGACTATAAAAGAGGAAGGAGATCTTGTGACAAATTACCATCTGAATTATTATTGAAGATCTGACAAAGTGCTAGAGCTGGTATATTGGGTGGTGATGCAGATCTGGATCTGAAGGAAGCAGGAACCTTAGCGCAAAAAGGAAGGATAAGTTCTATTCATGGGTCATAATCTTTAAGCCTGAATGATAGTATCTCTGTATGATTTTGATCTACTAGATGTGGTGCTTGTCTGATCTATAAGTCTGATAATCTGGGTTAATTAGTGATTGAATATCTGGAAGAGTGTGTTGTCTTTTATAGATCTGTACACAAGTTCAGTAAAGCGAGGGAGCGTATACACGCAGTTTAGGTGAAGTAAAGGTGCGTATACGCAGGTTGTTCCATACGCAGATGTGTATGCACGCAAGTTGCAGACTGTTGAAATTGCGTATATGCTTTAAGTTGTGATCTAGATGTTTTTGCTTATTGCTGCTGTGTTCTGGGTTCTGTTGTGTGGTTTCTGGTACTGTGTTTGGGTACAGCTGGCAGAGGAGTATCTACTTAGCTTTAGATCTAGTTGGTGAAAAGGAGTTTGGTTTATGAAGATTTTCTCGATAAATGTTTGATGTTCATGGATCCAGACTGAAAATTGATGAAACGTGGTCCCTGGAAGAAAGAGAAGGTTGTAGCCTTCTGTAGGCCAGCACCTACGTACTAGTATCTTGGCTAGTGCAAGAGCTAAGGGGGTTGTAGCTCCCTTCCAGGAGAGCTGGAAAACGAGAGAGAGTTGTAGCTCTCTGCAAGTTGCAGCCTACGTATTGGTAAAGGACTGCACCAGTACATTATAAACAGAAGTTTCTAATTTAAAGAAAGATAGAGACGAATTGCAGCAGGTGGTTTTCACCCACATTGGGTTTCCACCTTATATCTGGTGTTCTTGTGTGTGATTGTCTTTCTGCGTTGTTTTACTATCTCTGGTTACTGGTTATTTGATGTTGCATCTCAGATTAACAAACATCATCTAAAGTTCAAGTAAATTAAAAGTTTTCTCTGTGTACACTGGTTTACTTCTGAATAGTTGCGTATATACGCGGGTTGAATTGACTGAAGTAGCATATACAATTTCGTTTTTCAAAAGGGATTATTTGACTAGATAATACTGATTCACCCCCCCTCTCAGTATTATTTTCAACAGGCTATTCTATTTATGCTTAATATATGAGTGACCTATTATGCGATATGATTTACACAATTGTTTTGGCTAACTTTTTATTCGAAAGGGTTCATCTTTATTGAATTCTTTTCTCATAGAGATTGAATGATATTTATTACCAATTGCTATTAGAAATTTCTTTAGATCGCATAACTGAAAGATTAAATCCCGGGTTAGTTTTAGAATTAGATATTTCTATTCATTAAAATACAATTGCATGTCGTTAAATTAGATTTAGAATAAAAGCATTTCACTTAGAAATTACTAGAAAGGAAATATCAATTCTCAACACACACACACACACACACACACACAAATTGGGAAACTGGTCCCATTATCCCCAGTTCGACCCACCATCCCAAACGGAAAAGGGAGCTACTTTCAAGGTTCGGACCGTGTGGGTATCCCCCTTGTTGTAGACCCGACTTTCGGGGCTTTAATAGGTCCAAGTCACAACAAATGGCATTTTTTGAGCTAAAACATTGTTTTACTCTAGACCAGTCCTCACATTGCCATACCTACAACAACCATTAGAGATTGAGATAAATGAATTTGATTATGCTATTAGTGTACTCCTCACTCAACAAAAGAATTTGGCAGCCTATCATAGTACAACTCTCTCTGATACTTTTTGAATATACCCCATCTAAGATAAGGAGATGTATTCCATTGTTCATGTCTTCTAGTAATGGAAACATTACATTTTAAGGAAGGAGGTGATCATCCACATAGATTCCAAGCCCCTTGAATTGATGTATATAGAGGGAAAGATACAAAAAAATCACCATAAAAAATGTTACTTACATATGAAATAATTCCATTTTAACATTAAATGCAAAAAGGGTATCCCCAATCATGTTCTATATTTCCCATTTGACCCCTAGTTGTGGCACTGACCATTGTTCCCAACTCTTGTGGGCACGAGACTTCTGTAGGGCCACAAATAGAAAAAAATGACGCATAATTCACCACCAAATGCTAGATGGTGATGGAAATAAAGAGATTTATCGACTTCCACCTCTAGGATGCATTTTTATGCTACTTAGGACACCTTTGTTTTCCTTTCAAGTGAGTGTGCCAACTTGGTTTTAGAGTTGCATTACAATCGAGTAGCAGGGAACTTTGATGTGGGAAATATCCTAAATTACTTATGTCATTGCCTAGCTAACCATTAAGAAGCAAGGCTTGCAAACTCCTTTGCATACTCCTACTTGGACTTGGAAATCCATCTCCATGGACTACATGTTTGGCCTTCCTTCTACCAAGCATGGTAATCACTATGTATTTGTGGTCGTTGACATATTTTCTAAGATGGCCATATTAGTTGCATGTAAGAAGAGTATCACAACAAAATATACTGCCAAGATCCTCTTTGAATGAGTGTGGTGTTGTGGGTGGGAACACCCTAGGGTCTTGGGTTGAAAACCCCAATCGAGCAAAGGGCATACAACATAGAAACATGAAGAAAAGCAGTCTAAATGCTTAAACCATTGAAGTAGGAAGAAGTTGTATTACCCGGGGGTCTTACGTTTGAGGTCAATCTGGCAGGGTCCAAACCACCTGCTCCTTCCAATGCCTTTAGAACCTGTAACTTATCTAAGAAAATCATATACAACAGGAGTAATAGAAAGCATGTTCATGATATAGGTGTTAAATCATATAAGCATGTGAGAAAAATGAGCATTAACATAAGATTTCATATGTAAATCATAACATAGATTAATGTATAAACACAATAAATATTTGGGACAGAACAACATTTCTTTATTGATGTAAGCTAAATCAAATGTGGAAAAACTACAACCTAAGTCTTCCTCTAGCTCCAAGCTAAACCTTCCTCTAGATCCATCCTGCCTAGGCCTCAGCAATCTTCCTCCATCGGTATACACAAGGATGTCATAAAAGGGATGATGGACATCTCAAAGAAGGAAACTAAGGTTTCCTATAACTTAGGAGTGCATGAGGCACATGGATTTATTCAAACTTGATTAGGGATTTAATCAACTATAATATCATTATCTCATCTCTTCTCCCCTTAGGCCTTCCCATGGAGGTTTATTTATACTTCTCCAAATTAGTTTTTTCAATTGGGAAATAGTTGGGCCACTGGCTATAGTAGGTGAGTAACAAGTAAAAATCGTAAACTCTACTCGAATTTAAGGAGATTATATATTTTTAGTGCTTTAACACATATACGTGGGTTGGGTATAGATTGAACCATGTGTACACGCTTTTTATACAGGGCAAACTAGCGTATGGGATTTAAAACACTGTTTTTTAGAATTTGGACCAAGTCTGGAAATGAAGGGTTGCCCTAGGCCATAACTAGAGCATAAAATATACCAAGAGTGGTAAAAGGTGCTATAACATGTGGCTACATTTTGGTATCCCATAGACCATCATGTTAGATTAAGATAGCAGGTTCTGAAGCACATTTTGGTTGATCCTCTGGTCATTGTTGCACACCAAGCTCAACAAGTTGAGTTCCTTCCACCCCCAAACTAATGGGCAGACAAAGGTTTTCAATAGGATGGTAATGCACATACTACACATGTAGAACTCCGAGCATTCACAAACATGGGGTGGGAGCCTCCTTTATGTTGAACATAACTACAACATAGCTCTCCATAGCTCAACTAGCCACAACTGATTCAGGTAGGCTTGGTATTTTAACCATTATGTCCCATTGATGTTGCAATGGCTCTTGAAACTACACAGGAAGAATATACACATGTTCAATCCAAAGTTGATAAAGCCACCAAATTTACTGAGTGCATTCAACACAACAACTAACAATTTTGTGATATCCTAGATAAAGTGAATAATAAGTACAAACAACGTAATGATCAACATTGGATGCCACATACGTTTCAAGTGGCTGAAAAGGTTTGGATGCATTTTTTAGAAGAAATGCCTTACCAGAGGCTATCAAAAGTTTTGACCACTCTGAAACGGTCCTTACACCATCACCAAGGATGTCGGTAGCAAAACTTTCAAGATAAGTACCCCCCCATTCCTTGGCATGCACCCAATATTCAATGTGGTATTCAATGTGGTCTACCTTCGACCATAGTTTCCACTATTGTTGGACACATCAAACATTGCCAAGTAGCTCACACCAATAGAGCTCAACCCAAATTGCATTGAACAAGCCACAACTGATCATATCATGGAAACAAAAATTAAGAACACTCACCAACAGAGAGTAGAATTGTATTAGGTTTTCAAAGTTGGTCAACTCCTCCACCAAGGCATGTGGCTCAACAAGGATCGAGATCAACAGAATTTTCCTCATCTCATGGAGGCACTCAACGCAATGGGGACCATTGCTTCAGGGGGAGGACTTATCCAAGTAGATATTGGTGTCCACCTGCCTATTCCTCTTGGTAATCCAGGTGGATCCAGGGACACACATAGGACAAAGAGGTCTTATGGAAGCTTGAAAATCAAAGTGATCAGAATGATTTCAAACTAAAACCAGACCAAAGATCTCGTCATCCTGATCATGATGATGTGAACGGTTCGTCAATAGGAGCTCGTATGAGGGAGAACGAGCCAATCAAAGTTTTGGTCAAAGTTGAGCTGTGGGCCAGGTTTAAGTGTCCTACAATTTGACCAGCCCCAAGGCATGAAACCTAACTCCAGAAGTCGGTCAAAATTGTGGCCTTGTTATTTTGCCCAATATCCCTTATTTTCTAAAGATTGAAAAATTTCCCCTAATATATATTAAAATAAAAGAAAATATATTATTGGTATGGCGAGCCACCAACCCCGATAACCCCCCCCCCCCACATTGTACTTCACACGCACACGCAAACATTTATATAATCAAATTTTAATAGACTGACGGGCCATGAAACCCATCAACCTCCCTCAAACCCACTACACATAACAAATAATGTTAAAAAATGGTTTGACGGCCATCACCCCGCCGAGCCTTCCCAACTACGTACCCATAATTGTATATAAATGGGGTGGGCATGGTCCACTTCCCGGCGGCATGGGCCCACCTCCGGTGGACCCAACCCACACCCCTCACACTCAAAATTGCAATGGGAGTTTAGTAAGGGAGCCAGCGGGGGTTGAACCCACTTGGCCCACGTGGTCGACCCCCAAATGGGCGACCCCATGAACAACATATGCAAACCAACACACCAACCCATAGTAAATGCACCCAACCAAAATTTGAATGTGCCATTTAAACATCGTTACAGAGGGTATGGATAGGCCACCCAATGTGGAACCGACCCCAGCCAAATACAAAACACAATTTTTTTATTTTTATTTTTTTTAAATCATAATGTATGAAAAGGGAGGGGTGGGTTTTGACCACATGACCCCTCCTCAACAAACCACTTAACATAACCATTGTGCTCAACCATTTCATTGGGTAATCCACCCTCCAAAATTAAATGAAATTTCATTTACACAGTGCGGGGAGGATGGAGGAGGAACTAGGAGCAGGCAAGGATTTCGAGATAGGAGGAGGTAGTACATGTAGTTCAAGGCATAAATTTGTAGGAGGGTCGAATTTTCACTTTGTTAGATTTTAACAAAATTTTATATGGTTTCAGCTCTTCTCGATGCCACAAACACAATGGTGCTATCCATTTATCCATAAGAGTTAAGAATTTTTCAGCCATTTTTTAGTATGTAGGTGGAACATGACTGCTACAGAAATAGGGCGCAGAACCATGATCCTTGAAATTTTCTCGAGGAGGTAATTTTTCTCCATGTTGAAGTATAGTCAAGTTTACAGTTGTTTTTCCTGGTTTTCAGCAAGATCGCAATGGCAAGATCAGATTCACCTTTGGAGCTGCAAATATCCAATCCACCTATAGAGCAAAATCTTCAAGGAATCTAAAAGATTCATTGAGCCCCATATTCTCAATTTCTCAAAATTCAAAAATTGGACAGTCGATTTTGCACTATTCGACACCACAAATTTGATGGTGCATTCAGATTTCTCATTTTCTCATTTTATTCTTCAGCCACTTTTCTAAGTGGAATGCAGGTGTCAGTGTTCATGTGTGAGCAGTCATTTCCATGTGATTGATGTCGTGAGATTGATGGCATGAAGAGCTTCAGCAGTTTGACATCCACTTCTTTAGATGGCCCCTTATTGTGAGGTATATGTAGTGTGTTCATGTACTTATTTTGCTATGCATTGTGCTGCACAAATCCCTGTTTGATGTTGATGAGGGATCTTGTTTATTACTTGTTTTCATGATTCCAGCTTGATGTGACGTGGAATCATCTATGTGATGTACTTGTTGTCATGATTCAACATGTTATGTTTTGAGATCCCTTTGTTGTATGTTGATGGGTTAATCATGTTGTCATCATGCATGTTTGCATTGAGATCCCTTTATGCCATGTTGACAGGTTCCTCATCATGCATGAGTTTGTGTCATAATGATAGGAGTCTTTTGACTGAGAGTTCCTGTAGTGGAACATCTCTTGGAGCCACTCTTGCATGAGGGTATTTTCCTTGTATGATAGCGACATCACCTCTATGTACATCATCACTGTTGACAACCCTTAATGTAATGGCCTACACCATCTTAACACTAGGGCCCAGATATGTAGTCCCTCTTGGACGAACTTCGTTATCAATGACTTATGTTTTCATGTGTTGATGATTTTCATGTTCCTCTTCTTTACAACATGCAAATGTATTCATTTATGTTCTTTTAAAAATGCAATTTAACACATCATCAAAATAAAAGGTCTTGGAGGGGTCCTTCATCACACTTGGACCTGGATCAAGTGGTATCAGAGCAGTCTTTGCGTTGATGTGAATTGAAGCTGTGAACAATGTAACGTGCGGTGGCAGAGGATGAAAGAGCGATGTACGAGACCATGATCAAAATTTCCAAAAGGGTGGAAATAATGTATGAAACTTTACAGAAAGAGACAGAGGAAAAGGAGAGATTGCAACTTCAGTTGCAAGCCACGGAAGAGACCCTGGAAGAATTAAAGCACAACAACCAGAATCTTCAAACAGAGAACGTTGAATTGAAGATGCTTCTACATGAAGAGAAAGAGGAGAAACATAGTTTTCTACGATATCTACAAGCAAAGGATGAGGCCTTGGAAAAGCTACAGCGTGACCCATGTGAAGTACAAAGTAATTCTCTAAATTCATGTATATGTCTTGATGATGATTTCCCTATTTTTAAAAATCATACTATAGGAATTGGCTCCAAAATTTTGAAGAAAATGGGGTATGAAGGAAAAGGCTTGGGCATCAATGGCCAAGGCATTTTCAACCCCATCAAAGTAGAAGAATTTCCTTGTTGAACAGGACTTTGGTATGTCAGAAAGGAAGTTTGGGAATGCGCCATGACAATTAGTGAACCACCAACAATAGATGATGAGAAGTCCTCATCAGTTCTTTCCAAATTGATAGAGGCAGTAAAATATGTTGATTTCCTTTCAGTTTCTTCTTCAAGTAGTATGCTTTCCATTGGAGATTTGGAGATCCAAATTACAGGAAAAAACATGAGGCTCCTTACCAGGACGAAGCACGTGAAGGAAGAAGAATTTGGTGTAAATAACCAAGGCATAACTCAACCATCAGAGGTTGTGTAGAGACCTCAATTTGCAGGCTTGAGATACACCGAGGGAGAATGCTTGAAGGTGTCAGATTATTCTGAGACATCATCAAGGAAAGTGAATGATGGGAAAACATCCCCATCATCCCATGGCAGTTTCCATTACAGGGAAAGAGCTGAGGCAAGCTCTCATCGCCATACTTACACTAGAGACGGAAAGGAAATGTATAACCACTCTAGATATTAAAATGTTCATGTTGATTATGATCCTGTTGTTAATGATGGACAAAGAACATGGCATCGAAAAACATGCACCTTTTGTGGATTACATAACCATACATTTTCTAAGTGTTGGAAAAGAATGGAAGCACACAAAATGATGAGGCGTGAAAGACCCTCTCAACAGCAGGTAAAGAATCTTGTTAAGCAGATATGGAGGAAGAAAACCTATTGCAGACATTGCGATAGAAATGGCCATTAAAGAGCCACTTGTTAGAGGTTTCATCAAGAGCAGCGCCTTAAAGACAAAGTGTCTGTGCATGAACCTGATGAAGCAGTTGTTCGAAAAGCAAAACCACCACAAGGAGGCGACCCATTCACCTTGATAAATGAAAAATGGTTTCTAGACATGTTAGCTTTTCATGGTTGTTCTTTTGTAAATAATTTGTTACATTTTAAAATTTAAAAGTGATGACATATTTCCATCACTTGTTCAGCAACAATGATGTCTAGTCTTATTTTGAGTTGCATTTTACACTCTGAAAGTGATGTCGTGTTTCAATCACTTGTCAAGGAAACAATGTTTGGCCTTATGATTGTAAATCATATGTTGCAGTGATGATGAGTTTTCCATCACTTGTTGAAGCAACAATGATATGTTGGCCTTGTTTTCGTAGCCGGGGTATTGTGTCCATATTGATGTAAACTTGACCACTCAGTATGTGTTATAAACTCGTGGCAAGTGTGGCATGCTTGGGTCATTAGTTGGTCATGAGAGTCAAGCATATAATTTGAAAAAAAAATGTACTACAGGTTGCAGAGGTTGTAGGTGTCGTCTCATCGCTTAAAGCTCTGAAGAACAAAGGTGAAGGAGATGGAAGCGAGACCTTTCCAGATGCTAGTGATGCAGACAAGGTACAAAAGAGTTGCGGATTTATTTTACATGCTTTTGGAGTACCAAAAGCTCCTCAGTGGGGAGGATTGATCTAGGTGGCTCCAGGGACACACATAGGGCAAAGAGGGCTTATGGAAGCTCGAAAATCAAAGTGATCGAAATGATTTTGAACCAATATTAGAGCGAATATCTTGTCGTCTTGGTCATGGTGATGTGAACAATTCATCAATTTGAGCTCGTATAAGGGAGAACGAGCGAGTCAAAATTTTGGTCAAAGTTGGGTTATGGGCCAGGTTTAAGTGTCCTACAATTTAACCGACCCTAAGGCATGAAACCTAGCTCCCAAAGTTGGTTGAAATTGTGGCCTCGTTAATTTTCCCAATATCCCTTATTTTCTAAAGATTGAAAAATCTCCCCTAATCTATATTAAAATAAAAAATATATATATTATTGGGGTGGTGGGCCACCAACCCCGCCACCCCCCTATCAGACTTCACACACACACACACACACATATATATAAAATCAAAATTTTAATAAACCGATGGGCCATGAACCCCACCAGCCTCCCTCAACCCCACTACACATAACAAATAATATTAAAAAATGGCTTGGCGGCAATCACCCCATCGAGCCCCCCCAACTATGTACCCATAATCGTATATAAATGAGGTGGGCACGGGCCACATCCGATGGACCCATCCCACACCCCTCACACTCAAAATTTCAATGGGATTTTAGTATGGGAGCCGGCGGGGGTCGAACCTGCTTGACCCATGTGGTTGGCCCCCAAACGGGTAGCCCCATGAACAACATGTGCAAACCAATGCACCAACCCATAGTAAATGTGCCTAACCAAAATTTGAATGCGTCATTTAAATAGTTATGGAGGGTATGGGAGGGCTGCCCAATGCAGACCTGACCCCATCCAAATACAAAATGCAATTTGTTTTAAAAATCATAATGTATAAAAAGGGAGGGGCGGGGTTTGACCACCTGACCCATCCTCAACAAACTGCTTAACATAACCATTGTGCCTAACCATTTCATTGGGTAATCTGCCATCCAAACCTTAAATGAACTTTCATTTGCAAAATGCAGGGAGGATGGAGGAGGAACCAAGAGCGGGCATGGATTTCAAGATAGGAGGAGGTAGTGCACGTAGTTTGAGGCAAAATTTTGCAGGAGGGCCGAATTTTCACTTTGTCATATTTTGACAAATTTTATATAGTTTCAGCACTTCTCAATGCCACGAACACAATGGCACTGTCTGTTTCTCCATCAAAGTTTTACATTTTTCAGCCATTTTTCAGTATGCAGGTGGAACCATGACTGCTGTAGAAATAGGGCAAAGGCATAATCCTTGAAATTTTCCTGAGGAGGTAATTTTTCTCCATGTCATAATATAGTCAAGCTTACAGTGATTTTTCATGGTTTTCCAGAGGGATCGAAATGGTGAGGTCAGATTCTCCTTTGGAGTTGAAGATTTTCAGTCCACCTATGGAGCCGAATCTTTGAGGAATCTAGGGGGAATATAAAAGATTCCTTGAGCCCCAGATTCTCAATTTCTAAGAATTCAAAAATTGGACAATCGATTTTTCACTATTCGACGCCACAAATCTGATGTTGTGTCCAGATTTCTCATTTTCTCATTCTGTTTTTCAACCACTTTTCTAAGTGGAATGTAGGTGTCAAAATTCATGTGCGAGCAACCATTTCCATGTGATTGATGCCGTGAGATCGATGGCACGAACAACTTCAGCAGTTTGACATCCGCTTCTTCAAATGGCCCCTAGTTGTGAGGTATATGCAATGTGTTCATGTACTTCTTTTGCTATGGATTGTGTTGCATAGATCCTTGTTTGATGTTGATGAGGGATCTTGTTTATTACTTGTTTTCATGATTCTTTCTTGATGTGACACAGAATCGTCTATGTGATGTACTTGCTATCATGATTCATCATGTTATGTTTTGAGATCCCTTTGTTGTATGTTGATGGGATACTCATGTTGTCATCATGCATGTTTACATTGAGATCCCTTTATTCCCTGTTGACAAGATCCTCATCATGCATGAGTTTGTGTCATACTGATAGGAGTCTTTTGAATGAGAGTTCCTATAGTGGAACATCTCTTGGAGCCACTCTTACATGAGGGAATTTTCCTTGTATGATAGTGACATCAACCTCAGTATATACATCATCACTATTGACAACACTTAATGCAACAACCTACACCATCTTGACACCGGGGCGCGGAGACGTAGTCCCTCCTAGATGAACTCTATTATCAATGGCTTATGTTTTCATGTGTTGATGATTGTCATGTTCCTCTTCTTTATAGCATGTAGATGTATTCATTTATTATCTTTTAAAAATGCAATTTAACACACATCATGAAAGTAAAAGGTCTTGGTGGGGTCCTTCGTCACACCCAGACCTAGATCACTTGGACCCCCAAAATTGTTTTGTATTTCTCAACATAGTTTCCTATTTTGATGGTTTTCTATTTTTGGCAGTTTTTGAGTTTTGAACTTCTGGAGCTATTTTGAGACCCTAAATGACATCGTTTTGAGAAACAAGAAAAAATGTATTGAATATAGATTCTTGTAGTTTATTTTTTTCCTTGTATGGACATTTCTAATGGGCTATTATGAATGCTAAATGAAGATCGTATGCCAAAGTTATGACCTCTTATGGGCTATTAAGCTATTTTATTAATTGAAGTTTTATTTCATTGTATCTGTATGTTTGTATTTAGTTTATATTTCATTTCCTTCTTTGATAGATATGGATAAAAAAATTATCTTAACTTTCGAGGATAACAATTCTAATAACAAGGATGATATTTTTAAACTTGTGCATTAAACACCATATGCAATGAATAAGGATAAGTTTCATTATTCATTAGGGTTCTTTTCATTCTAGTACTCAACTGAGAAAGACATAAAGCACCACTTTCAAATATGTTATAGTTTCTAATGGCTACATACCAATGATTTCCTTCACATAGACTTGGAATACCAAGAGGAAGTTCATTATGAACATTGAATTCAATCTTGTACATAGTATTTACCTTACCATAGTGCAATTCCAAAGGATTAAAAATATGGCTAAAAACATATTCTCATATGCAATACTTATTTTTCTTATACCATAAATCAATGGGATTGACTATAACACATTTCAAAATTATTGATCCATTCACTAAGTACAAAGAACTAATCATAAAGGCTCTAACCTTTTCATAAGAGATCATTATATTTCAAAGATACACTGTCGCCCCATACTCTAAGGAAATTCTTGCAATTATTCAAGTAACAAATCCATTGATTCACTTAAACTCATATAGCCCCAAAATTTGTATCCAATGGTCTATCCTTGGTCCACATAAATCTAAAAGTTTGGATTATTTTGACATTGTGGTCAATATCTTTCCTGTTTAGGGCCAATGTTTGAACCACAAGTTTGGTATCACTCTATAACACACCCAACCCATTAAACATTATTAGAATAATGTGGCATATGGTAAATTTGAAATTCTCCATAAACCCTCTATCCTTAAATTCAATCTCAATTACCCTTTCTAGGTTTGTAGGCCAATCTTGTTCTTGAGATCTTTAAATGACTAGATTCTTGCTCAATTTTGAATGTGAAGTTACATATTTCCAATTTCCTAGGGGGGAAATAATTATTTAGACACAAAAAAGGTGAGTATCCTTCAATCATAGAAAGTGAATATTTGTGAAGGCACTTAAAGGTTGAGCTCTCTCAATGTGCCAAAAAAGATAATTCTTTTGGTCATAGAGAGAGTTTAGATTGCATGCCAAAAACTAGGTGATTTCATTAGTAATTTCAATATTTCATTCGATCACTAAGGGATGAGTTTGGATAAGGAAAAAATAAAAATTTTTGTTTGGGCACCAAAAGGAGAATTTATTTCAAGTACTAAAAGAATGGTTTTTACACTCATCCAATGAAATATTTCCTCACCTACCAAACATATCTTTGACACATCATCAACCATATGATCACACATGAACATCGGTACACATTTTGGCCAAAATATGTAAAGTGACAGATCATATGCCATACATGTACACGCCACTATTTTTTATGGTCAAACCATTGGTTTCAAATAATTTGGCTTATCACATTGTTACAAATTTTGTTTCCCTATAGTATATGTTGGCATTATCGTGTCCATGGTTCCAACTAGCTAATGTCGGCATTAGTTCATGATGGAAGCTAGTTCATGTTCGCATTGATGTAAACCCTATGTAGTCTAGATGATGTTTGGATGTCTTCCTTGTAGCATGGTTGCAATTAGTTGAGTTGGCTTTGTGATAATTGTGTTGGCATTGATGTCAATCTTATGATGGTAGCTAAGTGGTTGATGATTCCTTATGTGCTATTGCTGACTCCATGTTGTTGAGTTGCCACATTTGATGAGTTGGCATACTAGGTCATCATGCTTATTCCCATGGAGAGGAAAAACTTTTTACAATCGTGCATTGGATTGATGATGATGTTATAGAGGCACAACAATGGTGTATAGATGTGTTGTAGCTTGTGCATATGTTTATTGGAGAGTGGAGGACTTGTTAGAACTCATTCTAGACCGTGTTTGTTGGTATTTAGGTAAATTTGGTAGTGGCACTTAGGATAAAATTTTGATCCATTTGCAAAGGTGGCAAAGGACTTGGAAGACATTTAGAGGTGATTTCAAATTCTAGAGAAGGTGATCCAATAGGTGGTAGTGGTTCTGATTTGAGGTTTTGTTGTTTCTCTTTTATCTCTACACTAGTCACTCTCATGGAGGCTTATGCATTTGACTCAGATGACTGAGAGGATCCAATCGGTGGGAAGCATGCTTGTGCGTGACTCTAGTCAAAATTAGCTAGTTTTGTGCATGTGATCGAGGTTTTTTCATGGAAAATTCTCCGCATTCCTCACTCAAATTGGTTGAAATTTGGCATGGAAATTCCTATATACTTATAGATTAAGTTGTAATGGTCAAGAATGGTTTTAAAATGTCCTCCAATGCTGTCAACACCTTAAGTTAACAAGGAGTGGTGATAGTAGATTAGTTTTGTCAAATTTGTGCACTCTAGATCCCATCCCTAAGATGAATTTTGCCCTTCATGTTTTATATACTTCACTTTGGATCTGAGTGAAGAATTTATTTAGGTGTGCTTCAGACCTAGTTGTGAGAAGAATTTCTTTAGTGACTGAGTGTAAATTGAAATGAATGGAGAATATTGTTGAAGAAATGCATCTGTATTCAGATCAGTCTTGAGTTTGAGTTTGTTGTAGTAAAGTTTTGTTTGGAGGATTGGAGTAGATATTATGCTACTAGATGGCCATGCTTTTGATGCGTGGATGTGAGCCACTATTTTCTTGTGATGAGAGAATATTTTTGGTGGTGTTTTATTTGGTTTATTGATGGTGTCTTACTTTTGAGACTTGGATTTTAGGGATAAATTCTTGTTGAGAAAAATGTTTTGGATCCACTTTGAAAATTTATGAAATGAGGTCCACATAGAGTAGAGGAGCAGTTACTTCATGAGAGAGGATTGTTGATTCTAGATCTTTTGTGAAAGGAACAGTTTCTGCATTCAATGGTAGTTTGATAGTTCAATCATAGTTAGGCAAGGATCATTGATTGTGGTGGATTTCAATATATGGTAGTTCGTAGATACGTGTGAGAACAAAGTCTTCTGAGTTGATCAATAGAATCAAGTATCCTCGCTAATTGGTTTTTTCATATTTTATATGAGTTCGAGTCTCCAGGCTGATCAGAGTTAACTATCTATGTAAAAGAAACATTACTTGACATAATAGAGATTCAGAGAAGAGAAGAAACAACAAGAGTGGTTTTTCTTCGAGAAGGGTTTCCACCAGAAATATCATGTCTCATGTGTGATGGTGTGATTGTGTGCATTGTTAATTATTTATGTTGCTTCTTATGTTTTTTTGGTTATGTTCATATGGTGCACATGTTATGATTTGTTATGAACTACTGGTTTATATGCATGATTCAATAAGTGAAGTTTTAGTTGGTAAAAATGTATAACAAGTCACAATACTACTTTACCTCCCCCCCCCCCCCACCCATAAGGTAGCGCTCAAAGGTTTCTAACAATTGATATTAAAGTGGGGCTATCAGTTGCAGCTTGATTGCTGGAGAGTAGATCTGGGGTTTATTGGAAGAAATTTGTTTTTTTTTCTTAGAATGAACTCTCAAGGAATACTTATTCTTACTATTGCAAATTTCAAGGTATGGCAAGAAAGTGTGAAATATATATTATCTTCTCATGGATCTAACTTGTGGAGATTAGTTTGAATGATATGACGATGATTCACCTTCATCCAAAGAAATGAAGAAAAATGCTCAAGCAAGATGCATTATTCTTGAAAACCTCCAAAACACAGACTTAGAAAAGGTTGGAGATTCAAAACATGTCAAGGAGGTTTGGGATAGATTTTATATGTTGCTTGGAGAAAATTGTGTAGCAGGGATGAAGAGTTTGAGAAGAGAAAAAAAAATAAGAAGAAGAAGATGAGATTCAAAAAGGAAAAATCTCCATTTGATCTAGTTTTACAAGAGTAAAAAATATCTAAAGGTATAAGTTGCGTTGATTTACTTTCGAGTTATATTTTTAATAACAATGGTAATAATGATTCAATTCTAGTTAGTGAAAAGGATGATGATCACAGTTATATGCTCCTTAAGGTTGAATATGTATCTTTCATGGTTGTTATTGAATAATTTTCTAGTGAGATCGATAGACTAACAAATGTATGGAAGGAGCATGAGAAGAAATTACAGCTTTGTGATGAAAATGAGAATAGTATCAAAGAAGAGATCACTACCTTAAGGACGTAGCTAGAAGAATAAAAAAGAACATAAGAGGTCAATTGCAACAAGAAAAAACATAGGAAGGATTTTGTTGAAGAACATGAATGTGTGATTGACAAGTTGAGAAAGAAACTTGAAGAAAAGGACCAACAGTTGGAGAAAGTGAAGAGCACCATAGCAGTGAATAAATCTGGCAGCATTTTTCAAAAAGGAGAGACAAGCTTGCATGTAGGAAAGAATAGTAAGGAAGAACTAAAGAATCATGCAAAAAATAAGGTGACCAGTAAGAGTAGCAAGAGAGGAGAGAAAAAAAATTAACCACGAGCAGCAAAATAGAAAAACAAAAGGAGATTTCACATATATAACATCATTTGCTCCTATGGTTGAAGATAGCAGTTTTAGAGGAGAAGTCAAAATTATCTCTCCCCCTTGATGGATGAGATTGAGTATTTCAATTGTCACAAATTTGGACATGTGTGATGAGCCTCATCATTGAGTAATTATATGGGCCTTAATTCACCTCCTAGCTTAGTCAAACCAGCTATTCTCACAACTTATTGCATACTTTCAATTATATTTTGTTTATGAGATGAGTTAGAGTTGGATATTTTGCTTTGTGGTCTAATCTGCATTTAATGCGGGGTTAAAGGATCAAAGTAAGGAATTTTGGCAAAGACCTTGGTCAAAACTCGAATGGGACAAGGGAGAGGAATTATAGGAGGTAAATCCTCCTCATTTACTACCCCTCCATTCGAATATTCCTCCATTAGCTCAGAGTGCAAACAACCAAATCGTGAGGACTAGAAGGCAGCCGAGAAAGTGAAAGTCAAAGCACCAATTTATCTCAAGTTTGGGAGCCGAGCCTCCCTAACTTTAGGGAAGTCATTGGAGACTTCAAATGTATAAGTGGAGAGGCCTAGGACCTCAGTAGTATTCATATTTTTTATTGTAAAACTTTACTCTATTTTCGAGCTACAATACTTGTGATAGTTTTTGATGTAATCCATTGTTTTGATAATAAGAATGAGTTTTGTTTCAAGCCAACACTAAGTTAACTCAGAGGGTTGAAGCTCTTGGGTTAGTGCCCAACCCTAGCAACTAAGGATACTTTTTATTGTACATGTATGCTAGCGTAGATTCATGGTTTAATCGTTCATTTGCTTAAGTAGTAGCATTTCCATTATAATAGTGTAGCATAGATTGGTTGTGTTTTAGTTTGCTTCCATTCGTGTCTTCTTTCAATTAGCAGGTTAGAAAGAAGAAAAGATCACCATAAGGTTGTCAGCAAGTGTCTCGGCCTCACCTCCTTCCTCTAGGACCATTACTTGAGGAAGAGACCCTTTAGCAACCCCAAAAACACAAATTTCTAGTTCTTGCATGAGCTTTGGAAATTGTCATCTTCATTCAGTACTTGGTTCATTTCATTGTTATCTTTTTTCCATCACTCTCTTTCTGTAATAAGATCTCACTCATATTATCATTTCCTTCAGCACTTTCTTCATGCATAATATATGTGGAAGCTAATAAATCACATCTTAATTAGATTATGTCTGTAGATTTCCTTACCATCTGATCCACAACAAACCTAACCAATCGCTGTCAACCACGTGTCGAGTATTCATTTCAAAATTTGAATTTAGGCACTCCAAGTATCCACCATCGGTCTATTTTGCTTGATCTAACGAATATCGCATCACCCGCTCACCAACTAGCTTGCCGATCTCCACCGTTGATCAATCCTGCATGATCCAACGGCTATCGTGCAATCTTGCGTGAAGTATTGCACAATCGATATCCAAACAAGAACATGTGAGAAAAGTGCTTTTCCCATGCTACATGTCACTCACTCAAGCTAATCATGTGAAATTTAGGAATATAGCTTACATCTCTTATGGCACGTGAGATACTACATAACACCTGTGAAGACCTCTCCATTGTGTCACCCTCTCACCAACTCGCTTGGTCGATCTCCATCGTCGATCTGCCTCGCTTGATCCGACGGCTATCGCATCACCCGCTCACCAAATAGCTTGGTCGATCTCTAGCATTGATCAATCTCACCTGATCCAACATCTATCGCGTAATCTCGCATGGATTATTACACGACCGATATCTGACCGAGAGCACGCGATAAAATTGATTTTCCCATGCTACGTGTCATTTACTTAGGCTAATTACGTAAAATTTAGGAATTCTGCTTACAACTTTGAGGGCGCGCGAGAAATTGCTTACCACCTACAAAGATCGCTCCATCATTCCACACGTTTTCCACCCTTTTGCCAACACATGACTTGTTGTGATCCATCCATCTATTCACTTAATCTATGCGATAAGATCTCCGCTGCTCATCTTCCGTTAATCTTGTTTGTTGATCGATCCATCCATCTATTCGCTTAATATCTGCAATAAGATCTCCACTGTTCATCTTTCGTTAATCATGTTCATCCATCTATCAATGTAATCTCCTGCGATAAGATCTTCGCTACTCATATTCCATTTATAGTGTTCATTGATCCGACTAATCCAATGGTTCCTGTGCACTGCTGCTTCGTTACATCTCCCTTTCACTGATTTCGATCTTTGATTTCTCTTCCTCTTGAATCCTTCTCGAATGTTTTTCTGAATATCATTTAAATGCTGCCAGTCCTGAGCTTCAATTTGGTTATTCAATCAGACTCTAACATTGTCCGATCATCAAAAAAACCAAAAATGTGAAAATAAATTTAGTTTAGTTTCCTTGCTTACACATTAGTTTGGTTTGATGCTCTTTACTTCTATAACTTAAATAGCAGCATTAGGTTAGTGTTGATTTAGCAATTCTTCTTAGCATAGTTGTTTAAATGGTTAATTAGGATATGGTGTGATTTGGCATTACGTGTTGTTTTATTCATTACTGCAGTAGAGTAGCTCTCTTAGAATAGATTTTCTCTTCTTCCATCAAAGAATCAAACTTCTTCTGACTCTATAGAAGTTTGGCTTGGAACCCCTAGGGTCTCTTGCTAGATGAAGAGTGACAATAGGTAGGAGCTTCACTTTTACTTATGCATATAGCATTGTCACCTCCAAGTTTGTATCAACCCCAGGTTGATAAGTAAAGATGGTAGCCCAGGAATTGCAGCATCCTTGCTGGAATAATGGCGCTCATCAATGTGGAAGCTACTTGTAGGAAGATAATGCACACATCAATGCAGTAGTATGATAATCCAAGAGGAGGATCTACATTCAGGTATACAATTTCATGTAATGCATATTGTTTTGCATGTAACTTGTTCGGGCATAAAGCCATTGATTGTAGATATAGCATGAGAACATGGAGGTCCAACATGAACAACAAAAGATCAGATCCTTTGGCTTCATATATTGGCCATATAAAGTGTTATGTATGTCAAAAATTTTGGAACATGGCCAACGATTGCAATATGCCTAGATCATTGAGGCCATCTATTCAAAGTAGCAGTTAAAGGAGAATGTGCAACCAAGGAACATGTGGAAGAAGAAGGAGAAGCAACTTGAAAGATGTGGCATTGCATATTTCTCACACGATGGGATGACATGTGGTATATTGATAGTGGATGCTCATACCATATTTAAGGAGATAGGAGGAAATTCTACTTCCTAAAGAAAACCAATATTGGTTGTGTTTCTTTTGAAAGAATGAAACTGCAAGAATGTTGGGAAGTGGTATATCCAATATTGGTGAGAAAAGGACAAATTAAAATAATGTTTGTATCATTGAAGGTTTGAAACATAATTTTTTGAGTGTGATCCAAATGGTTGATGGAGGTAAGGAAGTGATTTTCAACTCCAAAGGTTGCATCATCCAAAAAGAAGGATCAAAGGGAGTGATTGCAAAAGGAGTCAAGACACTGGATAATGTGTATGTGTTGAAGGGAAGAGTGAAGAGTAAGAAGAGACCAAGGGAGTACTCTTCCTCATCTGATTTAGAGTAGGATATTTCAGCCCCTATTGCAGTCCATTCTAGCATGTTAGATATACTTAACTGCATATGTACATATGAGACTTGCATGGTCTCAGGGGGAGCATTGGTAGCTTGAGAATTACTAGCAACTATGATTTTTTGATCCAATTCACCCATGCATATTAAGGTCCACAAGATCGACATGCTCATAAGGCATATTATTCTTAGGGGGAGCTATGTATCCAAGGATTGTTATTTATGTTTATATTCCTTATAACTCATTCTTTTTGTATTTGATATATTTACTGTATATGGGTGGAAAATATATGTATATCAGCCTTGTTACAGTTTCTATTGGTCATCTATCAGATATTCTAGCATGGAGACATTGTAGAAATAACATGCATATGTGACTTAACTCTTGGACCAGCCATATGTAGGCTATCATATATATTTTGTTACAACCATGTATCTTTATTTTTTTCATCATATGTATTATTTGAGAGTCCACTCAATAATATGTTGAGTCATCATGGTGTTAGGCATGTCATGGAGGAGACTTATGAGTAAATTTTTAGCCACATATGTGTGCTAATGTTGATGTAACAATCATGATGTGTCATTTTTTTGGTCATTATTCCATAGGATATTTGATAGAAGCAATTTTTTCATTGACAAATCCATGTAAAATGTTCATGATGCCCTATACTTGTATTGTTTCATCATTGGGTCCTCCAGTGATAGGTGCTAGAATTGGGAATTCATGTAATGTGCCATGAGGTCATATGTGAGTCATGTATGAGGTATTATGTCAATAATACAACCATGTAATTTTAATGTATATGTCATATAGTCATGCTCAAGTATAGTCTTGGTCCTCCTTGTGCTTCTTTCTTAGCAAGGAAGCAATGCTTGCAATGGAAGCGATTCATATTGGTTGAAGCTCATTTTGAAGATGGAATATATTCAGGGGAGAACTGTTTGCTCCTATTCATTTCAGTCATTATTTGTTTCCATTATGGTTTTGCTGGATGAGTTCATGATCTATCTCATGCTATGTTTTTGTTGTTGGGTCTTGATCTCATGATATGAGCAGAGAGGATGTGTGGCTATTGATGTTGTTGATTGGAGATATGCATGTATTTGTTGTTATGGAGTATAGTTTGGTTGTGTCATGTATATGCGCATATTACACTACTGCTAGAGGTTGTTTCATTGGATATGATACTCTGGACGATGATTGGTCTATTTGATGTTTGTTTCTTTTGATATGAGAAAGGATGGATGTTGGTTGATATACATAATTTTTCAGCCCTGTAGATATTTATTGCTCCAGTATACATACTTGTATTCTTGTTGCATTATCAGATTGAGTTGACCGTTTTCCATTGAGACAATCATCCCAATTCCAACAACAACTAGTTGGAACCATGCGCACCATAATTCCAAAAATCACCCCCTTCAACATTGATGGCAACTAGCTCATGTTGGCATTGATATCAACCCTATGTAGTCTAGTTGATGTTTGGATGGATTCCTTGTATCATGGTTGCAGCTAGTTGAGTTGGCATTGGGATGATTTTGTTGGGATTGATTTCAACCTTATGATATCAACCTACAATGGCAATGAAGTGGTTGATGGTTCCTTATGCACTAGTGTGTCCATGTTGTTGAGTTGCTACATTTGATGAGTTTGCATACTTGGTCTTCATGCTGTTATATGGGAATAGTGTCCACACGGATGCTGCTATTCCCAATAAGATGGGTGGCTATCTTAGAAACAAACAATCAAAGTCTACTATTGATTCCTTTTATGAAAATAGATGAGAGGAGAACCAAGAGGGCCAACCTGAGTCTTGCGCTCGATTTCCTCTTCTTCTTGATAGAGTTTCGCCACTTCTCTTTGTCTGCCCAACTTCAAAAGAACCTGTAGAATCACAACAACATACTACTATGCAAGAAACAGGGATCTAAATTCATAAATAATGCAGGATCAGATGTGCATTAACCATATACATGCATATATAAACAAGTACACAAGAATATGGAAGGAAACAAGAATAGCTTTATTCAGATGAAAAGTAGCAAGAAGATTAAAACCATGTGCTCTGACCCAGCATCACCCTCCAGCTAAGAAGCCCTTCTTCACCTCAAGCAAAGCTAGATCACCCAACACTGTGAATGTACACTAGAATACCAACACACTTCTTTATAAGATACAAAATTCTAGCCTCTGGATCTCTGTGATGAGGGATCCATATATAGATGATTACAGAGAGGTGAGTCATCTTTTGGGATCTTGATTAGTGTCTCCTCTCTGATAGTTCCTGCTTCCACTTGGAGAATGAAGATCTCTTACTCATCCCTGGTCGAAAATGGAGTGGCAAGTGTCAGAGGGGAAGCTTCTGGAAGATTCCGTGATCTTCCACCTCGCATTTTGGTCCCTGCCATTTGTCCATTCTTGACCATCGCACCCTATAGAGGAGCAAAATAGTATGCATCACACCCTGTACATTGGGAAGGTGATATGCATCGCACCCTCTGCAAGGAGCTTTTAGTATGGTCCAATTTTGACCATTTATGAGCAGTTTTCAGTGGAGAACTTCTGGGAGATGATGTAATCAGTTGACCTTGTTCCTTTAGGCAGTGAAGCAACCCATTTAGGGACTTAAGAGTCCTCATTTTATGTACATTTGTGATTGGGGTTGAAGTGTCGTAAAATGTCTATAACAGTTGCCCCCTAAAGCATGAGGTCGTTAATCATTTTTGGTGTCGGGTGAAATGCTTTACTATGAGGATCATAAGTTTTTCCGAGCTTGAAGGTGACCTGTAATAAGATACAATAAAATACATTATTTGACAATATTTTTCATGATCTAGTTGAGGCGGGCATTCCCATGGTCAGCTTTATAAACTCATTTTCATGTACATAGGACAGACGATCGTCTGTGTGACAGACTGATGATATGGACACATCATCCTTTGATTTGGACGATCATCTGTTCGACAATGATGTACACTGGATGTTTTTATATTCCTGAATATATCGCAGCCCGGATGGATGAAACTAGATCCGGGGTATTCAAACTCGGCCAATCTTCACTCGGAGTACAAGTCGATCCATGTGAAAAATGTTTTGGAGTCGAACATGGAA
>APFE031190866.1:3624-34713 GCA_000404065.3 Pinus taeda | reverse complement strand
TCGATTTCATAGCTGTTGGGTTCTTGTTTCTGTGACTGCTCCAGGTTCCAATATGTTTTTTCCTTCCTCTTCAATTTCTGGCAATATTGTTTGAATTAAGATCTTTTGCAACTTTTGAATAAATGGCCATACTTCTTCGTCCTTCTTCCATTCATCCCTTGCTTCGTTTATCCAATTTGGTTGGATAATAGAAATAGCACAAAAGAATGCTTCCACATCCTCATCCTTGAAGAGTTGTCTCATTCGGTAAGGTCGTCGTTTTTTAAGTGCATATAGTATTGCCAACATTTCCTTCTCATAAATAGCTTGCTTGATATGTAGCAGTAAAAATACCCAATCACCTACATCAAAACATTTTTTACTACGATGTTGATCTACTTGTTGTTTCGTTTGATTTTGCACCCAAGTGGCATTATCCTTTAAAAGTTGGAGAACTTGTTGTTGATGCTCGATGTGATCTTTCACTGCTTGAACCTTTTTCTTCTTGATATGTCCTTCTATCTCTAGGGTTTGAGGAGTGGTAATTTCTTCCAATCCTTTACAAGATATGGTCGGATTCATTTCTTGATGCTCGATGTGATCTTTCACTTCTTGAACATTTTTCTTCTTGATATGTCCTTCTATCTTGATAGTTTGAGGAGTGGTAATTTCGACCAATGAATTACAAGATTTGGTTGGATTAATTTTTTCTTTCTCGATGTGATATTTCACTTCTTGCACCTTTTTCTTATTGATATGTCCTTCTATATTGAGAGTTTGAGGAATGGTAATTCTTTCCAATGCTTTACAAAATATGGTCTGATTCATTTCTTCTTTCTCTGGGGTGAGGTCCTGGTGTATATCCTCTTCATATTCTATGTAAAATAATTTCTTCTCAACACACTTATGACCTTTAGTGCATTTTATATCATAATTGTAACAAAGCCCTTTTTCTCTTTTTTCTTCCAATTGTGGGTGTCAACCTTGTAGTTGTGCGACAGGCTAGGAGAAACAACACTTCCGTCTTATAAGTTATGTGAGGGGTATGCTCTCTGGTTTCATAATTCTCTTCCACTATGTCCCAAACCCTTTTACTCTTTCCCATGTTGTGGTTTTGCTCCAAAGAAGGTGTTGCTCTTTGTATCCTCATAATGTGCTATCATTTCCTCTGTGAAAATTGACCATGTAACAAGTTGTTTACAAGAACAGAGCCCTTCATACCATAAAAATTGATCCGGTTCTAAATATGAAGATGCAATACATACCTTTTGTAATAGTGGTACACCATATAGATCAAAATATTTCTCCATCTGAAGTATCCAATTTACCCGTTCCTTGCCATCAAACTTCCTCATCTTGCTTTTTCTTGATTTTAGGAGCTCGATCTTGAAACGACTGTAACTCTATACCTTTAGATATTTAAGTTCTAAAATTGTGATCTATAGTAGCCCTCTGCATCTTGTTTCCAATGCCACCAGTCTGATCCAAATTGGATTCTCCAAGAAAGAGTTATGCACAATCTCCCAAGATGACCTGATTATAGACCTTTCCACAAGAGAAAACTTGTATGAAGTGTCATGTGTCACTGTTTTGACCTTTGGCACTGAACAATATTTACAAGAAACTACAATCCGTTCTCTCTTTCTACCTTCTTAAAAAATTTCAATCCAATGCTCAGAGATAAAGTTATGATGATTTTCCCCAGGTCACCTATTTGGAATGTAATTCAGGAGTCTGCAAAAAGACCAAATTCCTCAGATCATATCTTCGAAAATATAGTGTGAAAAGATCTAAAATTTGGACCCCCAATTTAGCACAATTTCTTCTCAAATGGATTTTTGTTTTAGCTTCTGAAAGGTCGCAAAAAAAAAGTTATTGGGAAAATTCCACAATGACATGTTTGGAGCAGCAAAACCCTAGAATCCAAAGCTCTGATACCAAATGTTATGAAACCAGCTCACAAAAAGATAGAAAAGATAGTTGAACACCTTAGAATTTAGCCTCTTCGAGGGGTCAACCTCCTTTACATTACACAAATGAAAAATTCTTCGATGATACAAATGAAAAGACCTCCTTTCTATATATAGGAGTCTAAGGGGTTATAATATAATCAAAGCCGACATAACAGTAATAATGTAAGGGCACAATAATAACAATAGTGGGCTTCTATGGGGCACAATTGTAACAATATGGGCACTACAAATGGGTACATCAATATAATAAGGGGGTTGTACTAATAAAAATAAGGGGTTACACTAGTAGTATAGGGGCCTAGCACTTGGCTCTAGCTATTGGCTCTGGCTCTGGCTTCTTTAGCTCTCTGTTAGTTTATAGCTCTCTGGCTTTCCACTTGAACTCCAAGTGACTCCCTTGGCTGCGTGCGCTTCAGCTTTTGCTTTCTACGCTTCTTTTTTTGTTGTTGCCTTTTTTCACTACTCTCTTACGCCTTAGCTTCCTGCTTTGGCTTCACTTTCTGCTTATGCTCGGTTTTAGCAACAACTCCAACAACAACCTTATGTCTCTGACATTCATGGCTTTTAAGCCAATCGGTGTTGGTTGGTTTGTTTTCCCCTTCGAGCTCTTCGGCTCCCAGCCTCTATCCGCTCAAATCCCCCTCTGAGCATTAGCAATCATTGGTAAATGCTTTTAGGGATGGTGGCCACCTGTTCTGTAACGGAATGGATCATCAGGCCTTTGAAATTCCTGAAATGGTCGTTATCTGTTTACATAGAGAAATACATTCAAACACAAGAAAAATCCACAAAATCAATGTTTATTGGACTTCAAATATTATGGATTATACCTTATTTTCCGTTGAGTCTACCTTTATGTCGATTATCGCATCTCCACCATTGATATAGAAGATCTAGATCCAACGAATGTGGTTCATTTCAGGCAGCCCATGTGTACGACAGTTAACTGCCTGAAAAGAGTGGCTTTCTCTCTCCAAGGCTCAGGCACATGGCAGCCAATGTATGGGCTCGGGCAGAGCCTGGCCAAGACCTCTTACCGCCTTCGGTCGTCCCGAAATCCTGCTTGTTTCGTGGTTTCCTTTTATATTTAAGAATACATTAAAACATTGAAAATCCCATAGAACGGCTCATATTGGACTTGAAATAATATGCAATGGCATTTATAAACCCCTTCACATCCGGTTTCATCGCATTGGCGCTTTCCCTTCACTTTTTGTTTATTTAACGAAACTGGGAAAATACATAGAAAAATGTCATTTTATGGAACTCAAAATATATGGAATATCATTTATAACTCTATTGGGTTTGGCTATCACTACGCATATATATATATATATATATATATATATATATATATATAATATATATATATATATATATATATATATATATATATATAATATATATATATATATATATATATATATATATATATATCCTGGCTCCTCTGTGGAGCTTTGATGCGATATTTGTGATATCACAATCGCGTATCGCATGAGCCCCAGGGTCTGTCCATATGGCATGGCCTATGCCGACGCGATCCACCGATATTGGTGATTGGCTTATTGCTCAGCTTGGTTCTTATGCACATCACTTGTCTGCCTCCGACCTGACATGTCGGGGATCGTCAATTGGGGGTGGCTTCCCTTTTCCACTTAAATCCACCTTGGACCTCCTCCGATGCGATTTTCTTCATGAAGCCTTTTAGGCAATTTTTTTGAAGATTTGCCTCTTTTTCTAAAGAACCAAGGGCATTTTCTTTCTGTGATAACTTCTGCATACTGAGTCCATTTTTTCCCTTTCAAGTTGCAGCAGATTCAAAACAAGACGATCTCTGCAATGAGACTATTTCCGAGAGTAGCTTGTGACTTTCATTTTTACTCTAATTTACAAAGGATTTGTGCCATTTGGTATCTTTTACCTCTTATATGAAATCCTTTAGACTTGGAGGTTTATCTAGGATCCATTTTTGGATCATATCACCCCTGCAGTAGGTTAATTATGTGTCAACTTGTTCCATGCTTGCATCTATTGATGATCTAGTATGTGATGTAGTACGCCGTGTGCTGGGGGCATTGGAGTCCACTTTTTCCATTATATCCCTAGACATGTATCCATTCCAAAGTGTTGTTCTCCCATCTGATGAGAACCTCTTGGAAGCCATGGCCTCTTTCGTTCTGTGATCAAGAGCTTGGAGTAGATTTCCTTGTCTTGTGTGAAGCTCAATAAAAAATTAAACAAGTGCTATAAGGATAGTTCTTTTACTATGTCAACCTCATTAAAAATGAAATAGGTTATGAGCATGGTTCCTTTACATATGCCATGCTCAGTAAAAAAATAAGCAAGGTGTCATGAGCATGGTTCTTTTTCCTTTGTCAAGCTCGTTAAAAAATGAAACAAATTCCCTTCCTATTCGAGTCTTCGATTAGATCTCGTAAAATCCTAGTCAAGTCTTTCACTTGATCTCATCAGTGAACCTTCATTCCATCCACCTTTTAGTAACGAGTAGTCTACTTAGGTGAATGAAATGAAGCTTGGGGGGGAATGTACCTCGAATTGAGTAATTATGTTGGGGGCATGCAAACCCATCTCAAGCATAGTTTATCTTTTTTTCAAGCTTGTGTAAAAATGAAACCAAATCCAAGCATAGTTTTTTTTTTCCTCATGCTTCAAGCTCGTGAAAAAATGAAACCATCCTCAAGTATACTCAAGAATAGTTTCCCATGTTTCAAGCTTTTGTAAAAATAAACCATTTCCCTCTTTAAATATTGTGATTGCCAACAAAATTTTGCCAGATGAGCCTTGGTTTATCCATTCCATTGTCACCATCTCTTTGGTCGATCATTTTCTTTCACTTGGTTGTTTTTCCTTTGCCTAAGGAACCTCTGCAGTGAGTGGTATTATTAGCCAGCCTCTTGACCCTTACATGTTTTGAGAAGTTCCATCATCATCGAAACCAATTGCTATCCTTTTTATACCATTCGTTCCGCCAAGAGGAGTCATCTTTAAGCTCTTTTATGACTCTCAAAAAATGAAAAGATTGTCGAGTACTTGTCATTTCAAACTCATAAAAGTAAATGAAATGACGTCTACTCAGTATAAGTTTAGCCCTTTTCCGGATTGAGATAGACTATTATACGAAAAGGAACACCTTGGATGAACATGGCTAGGAGGTTCTCTTGGATATTGTTTGCTACCTTTTCAAGTTCAAGAGACGATTTACAAAAAGGTAGCTTTGGAGTTTTCTTTTCCGCTTCTTTTTCAAACTCTCTAAACATGAAAAATATGTCAAGTTTCACCTTCGTCGAACTCGTAAAAATTAGATGATGCAGGACTTGTCACCGTGACGAGACTGAGTTCCTCCTTCCTAGGGCTCATAAAACTTACTAGGATGGATTCATCCAAAGGGTGAACTTATATGGCAAGCATACACTATCCCTTTCAATCTTGTGATAAAAAATGTATGGGGTACTCGGCAGAAATGGTTGGGGAAAAAGTGAAAATGTCTATTAGCTATGTTATACGACGCTGATTTTTCAAGGTTAGAAACAAGCTTGGTCTACTTTGTTGTGCTCAGAAGGATTCCACATTTGGCCACTCTTCCCTTCTTTCTTCTACTCCGCTTTCTCTTCGCCACCTCCATTCCTCTATTTTCCCCAAAACCCGACGAGAATAGCCCCTTTGCCTTTAAGCCCTGAGCGCAAAGTCTAAAATCCACCATAAAACCTCAACTATATGACTTTGCACCTTTATAACTCATCACCTTGTATCTCTACCATTGATCTTCCTTAACGAATCTAATAGCTCACATCACACCCGATATAATAATCTGCTCGATAATTTCCCCACTGTCAAATCATCTCTGTTGAGATTTGATGGCCTTTGCACATATCACGCCAATGATGTGATTGAACATTAGCACGCGATGAGAGTGGTTTTTCTCCCTCATCCGCTGCTACGTTTCGACCGCTAAATGGCATCGCGCAGTCTTGTCCTTTTACCGCTTAGGGCCCGAAAGCAGTGAGATCAATACCATTACCGCCCAACTAAACCGCTCTTGCCCGATAATGACCGCATAACTTCACCTCCCGATCAGTGTTTGATCTGGCTGCCTAAGATCTAACGGCCCAAATTCAACTCGCTCCCACCTCGGCCAACATCCTCCACTAAGTCATCTTCGCCGTCCATTTCCCCTATCCGATGGCCATCAATTTCGCTCATCCGATTCGTCCACTTGCCCATGCAGTCCATGTCCTTTGACCACTGCATTTGCTCGGAGGAGGAAGGTGACCAGCTTACCAGTACCAGTCACTGACAGACCCCAACAACCATGTTTAACAGATAGTATAGCAAAAGGGGAAAAGGATAAGCACGCCCCTGTAACTGCATTTAGTAGTTATGGAACTCCACTGGCACGAGCACTCCAACTGCCTAATTGGATAGCATAGCACCTGAAAGGATCGGATTCATCCAGTGAAGCAAGCAAACAAAGTCAGAGACTCCATCATGCAGTTAAATGTAGTTGGTGGCCAATTATGACCCCTCCATACCTAAATTGCCAAGTGCCTTTGTAATGTAAATCTTTAAATACCCAGAAACAAGATGTAATCAAGGTTGGTGGTTGGTATTTTGATGTAAGGTTCAACTTCTGGAGACTGTAGATATTTTGTCACTTGCAGCGTATCGTCTTCATTTTCAAATAATACAAGCTTCTTTTGTTGTTAACTACTCGCTTTCCATCTTCCTCTATTCTAAGCTTGTGCTTGATATGTTGTATTCTTGATCTTTTGAAGTTTAGAACTAGATAGTTGTCATCCTATCTCTGTGTTAGATTGTTGAATGTATCATTGAATAGGTTACTCAGGTTTCCTTCTAGTTAATGCAAGAGAGCTGTCATCATGTTTGTGCATTAGTGGAATAGATTTACAAGTTTCTTTACTAGTTGCAACCGGTCATCACATGGTCTTGTGCATCTACTGGTGTGGTTAGTATTCTCCATATTCACCTGATATCTATACTATGAGAATTTAGTGGTCTAAAGCCTTGAGTCTAGGGGTGTTCACGCATGTCTGGAGTGAAACAAAGTAGATGTGGTTATCTAGCTTGAACAAGCATCAGTCCTTCCATTTAACCTACAAAAATATTTGAATTTATATGTTACCAGGCATCTCCAAGCTAAAATCTAGGAGAGTTTCTTGGAATCCTAGCATAATTGGCGCCATTTCCAGGGGGAGGCGATTAAAGCTCAGCTTCCCTGGGAGAACGACACAGATCCAGATTTGATGATAGACAAAGTTTGGACACATTTTTGGTTGTAATCATCTATCTGGTGACTCTACTGGAGGAAGAACCTTTTGGCGACTGCACATCACAGTTCTGGCTCAGTTTGTGAGGCATACTCAGAGAAATCCTCAGAAATCACCTGCTGAACTAGTGCCTGACCCTGAGAAGATTATCAAGTAGAGAAAAACATCATATAAAGGAGAATTAGGATCAGGTAAGCCTAAACAATCTTATGTATCTCTACAAGAAAGGCTTGTAACTGAGTATGTACATGCTGAAAATATAGAGCCTAGCATTATCAGTGAAGAAATATTTCTAGAGATTCATAAAGCCCCTTGTTTAATAAGTTCCCCTTTGGATCTCACTCTAAAGAAAACCTCCCATACAATCCATCATTTTCCTTCAGCCCTGTCATTCGTTTCTCAGCTCTCCACCTACCAAACTACTAGTACCCTTCCATCTACCCCAGTCATGGCAGGCCAACAAGCACTTACCAAAATGGAAAGAATCATAGCTGCTAGGTATGGACCCCTGGTTCTACCAATCCCTTTGAATGCCATGCCTGTAGGAGAGTATCAGAAATACATGCCTAAGTTCACTAGTATAGAGGGAGTAACAGCTAAAGAACACCTTGAGTCTTTTTATAGCTATGTTGATAACCTAGATATTAGTGAGGATGATGTGTGGATGAGGGTATTTGTCCAAAGCCTTGATGGAGAGGCTAGAAAGTGGTTCAGAGCACTGACCCCTAGGTCTATAGTAGACATTGAAGCATTAGATGATGTGTTTTTAAAGCATTGGGGAGATAAGAAAGACCTGCTATATTACCATACTGAGTTGGGCAACCTCAAGAGGGAAAATGGGGAATCATTGTCTGATTTTAATAAAAGGTTCAATCATATGTATAACAAGATACCAGCTGAAGTAAAGCCTACCGCCACCTATGCTAAAGTCACCTATGCCAATGCTTTTTATTCTAATTTCTGCCTGCTATTAACAGAAAGAAGATGTGCCACTCTAGCTAAAATGCAAGATGCAACCTTAGAGGTGGAATCCAATATCATGGCCGTAGAGAAACTCAAAGGCCATGCTGATAGAAGGAGGCAATGAGGTGAGGCTTCTTCTTCCTCTGCTTCATCTTCATAACCCAAATTAGATAAAATGACTAAAATGATAGAATCATTGGCTGCTGAAATATCCAAACTGAAGGTTGAGCAGAACTCTGGGAAAGCAAGGCTTCCAAATACATTTGCTCCTCGAAATCCAAATCCATTCAGAAGAGAAAATGAGCAACTATAGATCATTCCGAGGGGAAAAGAAGCCATTGAAGAACAAAGGGTTAAGACTCCTTTCCAGAACGTAGTCATGGAGGAGGAATAACTAGATGAAGAGGATGAGATTCATTGCATGGAAGACAAAGGTGGTGCTGCCTTTTTGACATTGGCTGCCTATGAAGATTCATTACTCTAGGACCAGACCAGTCAAGAGTGGGACAGAGAAGCTGTTCTACAGACTGAAGACCACCAAAGATATAAGTTGAGGTCAAGAACAAGTAATGTTAAAGAGAATCCTGCCCAAAGAGCTATTGTCCCCACAGAGCAGCAGGTCAGCAAATAGAAGAGGCCAGCAGCTAATCCAGTCATCCTCAAAGCACTAGCTCAAGAGGTAAGAGGTCCTAACAAGTTCCCTTCCCCTTTTAGTTTTGAATAAGAAGTCCAAAAACTTAAGATATATGTGCCTCTAACTAAACTTGTAAAGAGTGAAGTTTTTAGAAAGCCTATCCTGGATGCCCTTGAGCTGAAAGGCACACAAGCCTCCACTGACTATGTGAATTTACAGGATGATAAACCTGTAGTTTTAGTTAGCCCAATGACTGAACCTATTGATGATACTTCTCCATCATTTTATGTCTCTTTGACCATTCATGACAAAGTCCTCCACAACTGCCTGCTGGACACAGGAGCTAGTCATAATCTGATGCCCAAAGTTGTCATGGAAGAATTAGGCCTTGATATTACCCAACCTTATCATGACCTATTCTCCTTGGATTCAAGGAAGGTGAAATGTCTGGCATTAATCAAATACTTGGCTATCACCCTAACTCAGCTACCCATGAAGAGCATGATGATGGACATTGTGATAGCAGATGTCCCCCCTAAGTTTGGCATGCTACTGTCCAGGGGGTGGATTAAGAGATTGGGTGGGACATTACAAAATGACTTATCATATGCCACTGTCCCAGTGTTCGGAGGAGAAAGTAGAAGGCTATACAGGGAAGCCTAGTTGGCCTATATCATCAGTGATGAGAAGAATCCCACTAATCATCCCATTTACATTGTGGACACTAACTTTGGGGCATGTATTCTCCAAATCGAAGAATCCCAGAAGGCCTTGGTGCAGCTCAAGAAAACAGTATGTCAGGTCAGGGAGGAAGCAGGGACACAAGCTTGGGATATTTTATTTGATGGAACCTGTTCAAAATAAACTGCAGAAGAAGGAGTGGTGCTGGTGTCTCCAAAACAAGAAAGCACCCATCTGTCTTTTAAATTGACTTTTCAAGTCACCAATAATATAGCAGAGTATTAAGCTCTGATATTGGGCTTAAACCCTGCCAAAGACAGAGGGATCAGAGATATAAAGGTGTTTGGAGATGATGATCTCTTCATTCAACAAGTGAACAAAACATTCCAAGCCAAACACCCAAGGCTGAAAGCATACAAAGATGAGGTATGGAGACTCAAAGACTCTTTTGATAGTTTTTGTATCTCATATATCCCTAGAGTAAAAAATTAGCTTGTTGATTCCCTTGCTGTGTCTACTAGCATGTTCATCCCTCCCATGCCCCCTAGGTTCGTTTATGATGTCCAGATAAAATATAGACCATCCTTGCCTGATAATGTCCAGCATTGGAAAGTTTTTGAGGATGATGATGAAGTAAATAGGTTTCTGCAAGTCATTGATGAATTCTCTGAAATGCAAATAGATCAAGAGAATGAAACCTTGGAGGAATGTCCCTAGCCCCAGCTAAAGAACAGAATTGGCCAAGATAGCATTGTTCAGCTGCCTAGCAATCATATACCTAAAGGGCTAGTGCCTTTAGAGAAGATGTTTGTCCAGAATGATGTGCCTTATAAGATTGCCCAAAAAGAAGATTAACCTGCAGTCCATAGGCATAACATAGGGAGTCCAAGTCATCCAAGGTATATAAATCTATACATCCATTTGTCTGTTACCCAAAGTTTTTAATATTGCACCTTGATGAAGCAATTTGCTGATGTCTTTGCTTGGGAATACAGTGACCTTAAAACTTATGAAAAAAAAATCATCCAGCATAAGATCCCATTGGAAAAAGACACCATTCCTTTCAAGCAGAAGCTGAGACCAATAAATCCTTTGCTCCTCCCCCTAATTGAAAAAGAAATCAAGAAGTTGTTGGCTGCCAAAATCATTGTTCCTCTGAGATATTCAAAGTGGGTAGCCAACTTGGTAGTGGTGAGGAAGAAAAGTGGAGAAATCAGGGTGTGCATTGATTTTAGGAACCTGAACAAATTCTCTAAGAAAGACAATTATCCTCTACCAAAGATGGAGCATTTGCTGTAGAAAGTCTCAGGAGCCAAAGTGATGTCTTTCTTGGATGGATTTTTAGGGTATAACCAAGTTGTTGTACATCCATATGACCAAGAAAAGACTGCATTCACCACTCCTTGGGGCACTTTTATGTATTCCAAGATGCCTTTTGGTCTAATGAATGCTGGAGCCACCTTTTAGAGGGCTATGGATATAGCATTCGTAGGAGAGAAGGATAAGTTTGTCCTTGTATACCTAGATGACATAACAACATATTCCAACAGCCATCAAGACCATCTGCAACACTTGAAGGAGGTGTTTTTGAAGTGCAGGAGGTTTGAGATATTAGTGAATCCTAAAAAGTCTCAATTTGCTTTAAAAGAGGGCAAGCTTTTAGGACATATTGTCTCTACTGCAGGTGTCAAAATTGACTCGAAAAGAGTAAAAGCCATACAGACTCTATCTGTCCCAAGATCAAAAAAGGACATACAATCCTTTCTGGGAAAAATAAACTTTGTAAGGAGGTTTATTCCTAATTTTTCAGAATTAGTGAAACACATCACTTCCATGTTGAAAAAGGGATCTGAGGTCAAATGGACTGATGCAGCAAGAAGATATTTTGAAGCCATCAAGAGAGCCATTATGGAATCTCCCACTATAGTCAGCCTAGACTATAGCAAGGAGTTCCATATCTTCTCCTTTGCTTCTGGTGACACACTTGCAATAGTCTTATTGCAGAAAGATGATGAAGGTTCAAAGCATCCACTGGCATTCTTCAGCAAGACATTAAGGGATGCTGAACTGAGGTATGATATCATCGAAAAACAGACATATTCTCTTATCAAATCCCTGAAAGCTTTTAGAATATACATCCTGCACTTGAAGGTAATTGCATATGTGCCATCTACTTCAATAAAAGATGTCCTAACACAGCCAAATGCTGATGGAAATAGGGCTAAATGAATCGCAAAGCTTATTGAATTCAACATAGAATTGAAGCCCACTAAGCTTTTCAGAGGGCAAGGCCTTGCCAAGCTAATGACTGAAGAAAATTGTAGGATGCTGGACATGAATTTGATAATCAAAAATTCAGAAGATGGACAGAGAGAAGAACCAACAGTAGGGTAGAACTAGTCATTGGCTGAAAATCTAGTTTCTTGTGAATGGTATTCCACAATATCTCAATTTTTGTTGAAGCTAGAAATCCCTCCAGGCCTAAGTTCAAGCCAAGCCAGAACTATTAAGCTCAGAGCAGCCAAGTATTGCATTCATGAAATCTTTCTGTATTGGAGAGACCCCTCTGGAATCTTTCTAAGGTGTCTGGCCAAAGAACAATCCTTGGAGGTCATGCATTAGTTTCATTCCAACATATGTGGAGGACATCACTATTGGGAAACCACAACCCACAAGATTCTCATAGCTAAGTATTATTGGCCCACTTTGTTTTTTGATGTATTTTAATTTGTAAAATCTTGTGACAGGTGCCAGAGCTTTGAAAGAAAATAGTAGTTAGAGTCCTTGCCCTTAAAGCCAATGCATGCTAGTGGCCCTTTTCAGCAATGGGTTTTAGATTTCATTGGAGAAATTAATCCACATTCCAGTGGCCAACACAGATGGATCTTAGTAGCTACTAACTACTTCATTAAATGGATTGAGGCCATCCCTACTAGGAAAGCTGATCAACATGTGGTCGTGAAGTTCTTGACAGAAAACATTTTCACCAGGTTTGGCTGTCCACACAAATTAGTTATAGACAATGTAGTAGCCTTCAGGGCAAAAGAGTTTGTGGACATGTGTGACTCAATGGGCATTAAGCTAGTTCATTCCACCTCATATTACCCTCTCAAGGTAATGGTTTGGCAGAATCCTCCAACAAGAGCCTGATAAGGATAATAAAAAAGCTACTAGAAGATAACAAAAGGAACTGGGATTCTAAGCTGAGGTATGCATTGTTGCACAAAAAATTGTTACCTTGACATTCTAGAACCTGTGTGAGTCCATTACCACTCATACTTTCCTCCTTTACAAGTCTTAAGCCTCAGTTATTATATCAAGCCTTGAAAATGAGAGAAAGCCCTCAAAATTCTCTAAAACTTTGGTTCCACACTTTCTCTTAGCATTACCTGCGGTCCCGCACCTAATGGTCATGTCTCCTGTGCACCTAACCGCTCTGTCTCTGTGTTATGGGTGCAGACCCCTGTAAAAGTTAAAAAGGCACAAGTATATTCTTAAAAACTCACTTTGAGTCATTTCTAGAAGCTTCTGGAAGGAATCTTGAGGTGGAAAGTTCGCTCCTTTAAGGTTCATGCATCCCATACTTTAAGGAGCTAACCCCTTGATGTGAGGAGCTTATCCCTTTGAAGAAGGACTCTATCCCTTCATAGGTGGACTTGTAACTTCCTTCCTCTGCACTATAAAATGAAGCATTGGGCTGGTTACTTGGGAGGTTGAAAGCTGAATATTTTTGAGGTGAAATGCTGCTAGAACGTAGTCTTCCTAATTGAGCTTTTATGAGGAGAGATTACATACCTCTTTAATCTCATTTGGGAGAGTGTAAGGCTTGTCAAATTAAAGGAGATTCTTGTTTCAGACCCTGGGAAGAGCTTGTTCAACATCAAGGCTGAAAAGGTGTAAGGTTCTTCTACTTCAAAGTTAATACAAATAAGTTTGTTTTTCTCAATACGCTGTTGTTTTATGGTTTATTTTATAGATTCCTTGATCACCATAATGAACATGATTTATGATATTAGCTATGCAGGTGCTGTTTGATTTTTCCTTGTTTGTGATTACAGATTCTCAAAAGGAAACTCTTTTGAACGGTTGAAGGATGGCTGTTACAAACTAGCATTGGACTTAAGGTAGGGTTTAAACACCTCTATAGTTTTTATTTATGAACGGCATATGTTTAGAGAAAGATAGATTTGCTTGTCTGCTTGTTGCTAGACTATCTTCTGATACTAGGGAGATCGGTCTTGTCCGCAAGATCGATTTATTTGACCAACAAATTGGCGACTCCGCTGGGGAAATGAATTTGGTTTTTGGTTTTCCTTTCTCTTTGACTTGAGAAACTTGTTCTCATTTTTGGTTTTTTCTTAATGTGTGTTGGATTGGGTAGTTTTTAGAATCTGGATTAATTTTATTTTTTTTTTCGAAGATTTCAGGGGACTGCACTTTCTTTTTACAGACAGTGCAAGCATCTCCACACTTCTCCTTTAGCACATAGAGTGGTACTGCATCTGGTCCTTCTGGAAGCCTGTGGACCCTGTGAAATAAAAATAAAAATAAACCTAAAATGTTTTCTTCCAGTTAAGTTTAAGTTTTATTTATGACTTTTAGTGTCTACCCAGATCTGCATGTGTTCAGTCAAAAATCTCTTGTGAGTAAGTTCCAATGGTATTTTTGTTTTAGATGATTTTCTAGAAGTTTTGCATGCCTGGAGTGGTTTTCACTTGGTCTCTGTAGTGACTCAAATATTAGAAGTCTGAGAAACCTTAGATTACCCTAGTGTCTTTTTGTCTTCTTGATGAGTCTGACTGGGTTGTGAAATCTGTCCTTTGTGAGAAATAGGTTTCGTTTTCTCTTTGCAAATCTTTGAACGAACTTGGTTATAAGTTTTGAATTTCATTTTTATAAAAGAAAACATATCTGGATGTTTTTGATTGATTTGTTATTCTAAACGAATGAATCCTTAGTTTACTGAACAACTAAGTAAAATGTCCTGAAAAAGAATTGAAGCTTTTATTCAATTAGGTTTTTAGAAATTTTTAGATCTCAAGATTAGTTTTTGTAGTTTTGAGCGCTTTCTAGAACTTGTAGGATCTCTTTTGAAAGAAATTGTTTTTGTAGTTTCGATTTTTGAAAAGGACAGGGATTTATTGTGAGCATAATTAGTAGTCTCGTTTTGAGTTCTTGTTGAAAAAGACAAAAAGTTTTTTTTTTCATTTACATGTTGAAAGAAAGATTTGTTTCTCAAAGAATTGCACTCTCGAACTCTTTCTTTTAGATAGAAATTCATTGAAAGAAAAACAAATTGTTTATCCTTTTAGGTGCATTTTTTAGTGTTTTTGGAGTTGAGTCTTGACACCATCAAAGTTTCATTTCCATACCTATTGACTTAAAGAACAACCCATAAAAGTAATGCTTAATTAAAATTGATATAGTAATCCTTTTATTTCTAGGGCTCTTATCACCAATATAGCTTAGGCTAGTATCTTGGAGTAGGGAGTAATTAACTCTCCAAGATAGTTAAAACAAACAAGTAGCTATACCTTGCGGTAGGAAATAAATCCAATTGTAATTGATACATTCTGGGAAGCTCCTCTTAAAGGAGTCAATCACGAGATCATGTCTGAACCTTTGAGACAATCAAGTCTATTTCATTGGGAAAGATAGAAGATTTGCGCGTATTATAAATGGTAAACCTCAGATTAACCATTGTTGAGGAGCTTGGCGTCACTTGTTGGTAAACCTTAGATTGATCATGTCGAGAATCCTTCAAGGGGATTGAGCTTTGTTACTCTGCCCTTGCGCGTAGATCGGATCATAGACTATTCCCCCAGCTATATTTGTTGTTGTTGGTAACCATAGTGTCCATAAACTTAAGATTATTTCCTAAAGTGACAGTGAAGGAAAGGTCTCACTGTACCTAGAGCAGACATTGACTAGACTCACTTGGACTCTTTGGGGGGTTCTCTTCACTCGAGATGGTTTTGTGAAGAAACTTGTGCCAGTTTGTTTCATTAAGTAGGTTGTCAAGGTAACCGTTCCAACCTCCCTTTCTGTATTAAAATTCTACGACGTTGGATTTCATCACCAACTAGTGTTTTTAGTACGGGAAGTTATTGTTTGTGTGTGGTTTGAACTCTTAGATTTTTTAGGCGTGTGATTCAATTGTTTGTTTCTTTAGAGACTTTAGGTGGATTTATTGAAATTTTTCTTTGTTTGCATGTGAGTAATTAAATATTTAATCATGGTTGAATTACCGAGACAATCTCGTAGACTTCGGGGGAAACCTCTTGAGTATACACCAAGCCAACTTGAAGGGCTACGAGCTCTTGTATCACATAGTGACAGTAGAGTTGGGTCACCAAAAGTCGGAGAGTCATCTTTAATTGTTCATCTTGATTATCAAGTACAAACAATGGAGTATATTTCTGATCCAATTTCACTTTCCGAAGTTACTGGTAGTATTTCTCCTACCAGTGAATTAGCTGAAGAACCTGCTGAGCCTAAAACTGAACCTACTCCTACTCCATCTTCAGGATTTGCTTCTCTAACTTTTAGTGGTCCTGGTTCACCCAAGGTAGGAAATATCATTACCCTAAATCTTCCTTCTGGCCTCGTTTCTATTGAAGAACTTGTTAGTCTGAATGAAGACATAATTCTTCCTGAAAATCAACCAACTTTAGAACTTAGGGAGCGTGAATCAATTTTCTACAGTCCTTTTAGGAGTGACGCTTGGTACGTATCATTGACAAAATTTTAAGAAAACCCAGGACTTATTTTTTCACCACTTCGAATTCCTTTTCACCCAACACCCAAAGGTTATTATCCTCCATTAAATATGTCGAGACAATCATCTATGTTTTCCCAAACACTAGAAACTTTTTTATATGGTGGTCCTTCTGTTCCTTCGGGGTACCAGTCACTCACTGGTACTTTTTGAGGAGCATCTCCTCAACCAATCGGACATGAGTTATCAATTGGTGATAATGGAACTCAACTGTTGAGCGCAGAAGAAATCCTTATGATGTCTAGTAGTATTCCAAATCTACAACCTCAAGGCAGTCAATTACCACCTGGGGGGCAACCCCAAGGTAGTCAATTAGCGCCTGGAGGGAAACCTCAAGGTAGTCAGTTACCACCTGGGGGGCAACCTCAAGGTAGTTAATTACCGCCTGGGGGGCAACCTCAAGGTAGTCAGTTACCGCCTGGGAGGCAACCTCAAGAGCAATACATACCTTTGGGATAGTACATACCTCAAGGTCAACCCCAGACTCAGTACATGCCTCAAGGTCAACCCCAGTTTCAATATATACCTCAAGGTCAACCCCAGTTTCAATACATACCTCAAGGTTAACCCCAGTTTTAGTACATGCCTCAGGGTTATCAACCTCAAGTTCAGTACCCAACTCAAGGTTTCCAACCACCTTATGGTCAACCATTTGTACAAGGAGCTGGAAATGTGCCGCTTAATTATCAGCCCTACACTCAACCTAGTTATGGTCCTCCATATGCACAACCTTTTATGGGTCCATACCTCTAAATGAATATGATGTGGGATCCATCTCAAGCTCAACAGACTATGCAACCTAATGCGTAGTTATCAAGTCAACCTGGACAGCCTTTGGTTGTTGTTTCAACCCAGCAACCTGTCCAACCTACTGTTCAAACCTCTGCACCTGGTTTAGTTCAGCAATCTAGGCCTAGTTCACCTCGAACTCCGCCTCAAACTATTATTGCAACTACTACAGCTTCTGTTCAACCTACCACACCTATTTCTGGAGTATCGATAGCTCCAGTTTCTACTATTCTTATATCAGTGCAAACTCCTCAAGCTTCTTTACCATAGTTAGGACCCACAGTTCAGACTTCGGTCCAGATGCCTACAGGACAAGCTAGTCCAAGTATGGATGTAACAAGTCAACCACAATTCACTTATCAACTGTACCAAGGACAGTATCAATTCGGTCCTACTGTACAAAACCCAGTCTATCAGTATCAACTGTACTCTGCCTATACTTATCAACAGCCTCAGCAACCCTAGTTTGGTCCGGTTAATCTTGGTTTCCCAGGAGGTTAAAATATTCCTAATGCAAATCCAATTCCAGGTTATCTTGGATATCCTCCTCCTAGGGCTGGTCATGTTACCCAAGGTTTTCATGACCCTAACTGTCAGTTACCATTTATTGCAACTTTGGATTTACCTGATTTATCACACCTTATGAATGATCTGATTTACTATCTTTCGTATTGGCTGCCAATGCCTAATAAGTTTCCCAGTGATATCTCGAACTTCGAGGGTCAGTCAGGAGAAGATCTATCAAATCATGTGATGACTTATCACCTCTGGTGTGCATCTAATTCCATCATTGATTATTCAATTCGCTTATGTCTTTTTCAACGAACTCTAATTGGTCTTGCTGCCAAATGGTACATTGAATTACCACAAGGATCTTTTTATAATTTTAGTCAGTTAGCCACTTCTCTCTTAACTCATTTTTAGTTGCCTGCCAGATATGAAAATGGCATGGAATTGCCAACTTCATTAAAACAATCCACGTCCACATATATTTCTGATCATATTCATGAATGGCGGTGTAGACGACATTTGGTGAAAGTTTTCATTTGGATCAAATTTTAGCGGAATGGTTCATTAAAACATTGTTACCTAAAATCATTGAAGATGTAGCTAAGGCAGGAGTTGTTACTAAAGAGCAAGTAATTTCTCAGGCTCAGTACCTTGACCTCGTATATACGCAGTCAGGTACTTTACATGAAAAAATCCCCAATCTTCCGAAACATGGACAAACAACTGCAGCTCCTTCGGGGTCTCATGCCGTTGATGGTATGATTGGTTCAGTTAGTACTAAAAGCAAGAAGAAATCTTCAAAGAATTCTTCTCCTATTATAACTTTACCAGATTCCCCGACAGGAGACTCTTCCGCTGAAATTCTTGCCGATATCCATGTCATAGAATCGTCTATGGGAAAATAAAAATCCGGTGGTAAAAAGAGGGGGAAGAAGAAAAAAAAACAAAACTAAAAAGAGGAAACCGATAAAAATGAATCTACTGACAAGAAACATAAACCTCGCTATCCTTGTCTCATTTGTGATGAGGATCATTTTACTAAAGACTGCCCACATTGAGCAGAGGTTTCGAAAATCATCAAAGGTTCTCAAATGCCCGCTGTCTTGAAGGATCCTTTTCCTAATCAAGATAGTAAGATAATTGGTTCTTCCTCAAATGCCTCAGAAGAACCCATTATGATGATGTCTCATGTCAAGATTGCGACGCAATCATAAGATTATGGTAGTAAAAATCCTATTGGTGGTAAAGAAGCAGAATCTTCTAATTCAAACCCATCAACTACAACTCCTCCTGGTTCTGATCCGCTACAGATCGAGAAACCTAACCCTGACTTAGTAATCAAACCGCCTGCTAAAGGTATACTTCGGGAATCAGCTTTCAATCCACATGTGAGAGCTACTCAGAATTATAACATTGTTGAAGACTTAGCTATTTCCCCTTCAAAAATGTCGACTTTGGAAGTGCTGCAATCATGCCCAGCACAACATAAATTACTATTGTCTACTATAGGAGTTGTTGATATTTAGGATTCGAACCTAATAATCTTCTATTTAGAGAATAGTACACCCTGTCTACCTCATCAAATGAATTTCCAGATTCCAGTGTTAGTCAAAAACAGACCTTGCTTTCAAACTCTGATTGATGAGGGAGCTTCTACGATGATTCCAAAGGCTTTTGATGGCTGAGGGTTCCATCCTTTTGGCATTTTGTAGGATATACCTATAGGGTTCGAAGGCAAAACTGTAAATCTAGATGTGGAAGTGGTTGATGCCCCTCTAGATTACAACCTTCTCTTGGGTCGTAGTTGGTCTTACGCTATGACTGCTATTGTTTCATCGGTCTTTCGGCTTATCAAGTTTCCTCACAATGGAAAGATCGTTATGATAGACCCGTTGACTTATTTTTCATCTGACCCATCCTCTTTAGATACATTCAACATGTTGGTAAAACAACTATCCCTTACAAGGATGTTGGGGTAGGTTTGATTAAAGATTATAGTTTACTAGGAACTTTTTCCTTCCCTCCTCCTAACGTATCGCTTTCTATTGCAACTATTCATATGATTTCATCAAAAACTACTGCTTTTGATGATCCTTGGATCGCACCTTCCGATTTTGAGGTGGATTCATTTGGTAACGCGATGCCTTTGAGTACCTTTGAAATTGCATATTAGGTTGTACAGTCGTTTTCTGACTCTTGTTCAACCGAAATTGATCCAATGAATGTGGTCCATGGGGAATCATTTTCGATATCAACCTCAACTTGAACAACATTTTCTGATCTTGTTCATGCTGATGAGCAGATTCATGAACTTTTGTCTATTGATGATTTACCATGGGGAGATCTTCATCATCGATCTTCGTTTTTACCTGATCTTGATCATTTTGAAAATGATTTTTCATCTATTTTTACTACTGACTATGTCAAAGAACCACAAAATCCATTGCAACATCCTGATTCTGAGTTAAATTTGGGAAATATATCTCAAACGGTTTCTATTGACATTTTAGTTAAACCTGGAATTATTGAAAACATTCATATAGGTGCTTCTTGTACAGACGATGAAATCTAAACTTATAAAGCCCTATTTCAAGAATTCCATGACGTGTTTGCCTGGTCATATGAAGAAATGCCATGAATCAATCCATCAATTGTTGTCCATGAAATTAAAACTTACCCAGATGCTAAACCTGTCCGGCAACATTTCCGTCAGATACATCCAAGAAAAGCCATTACTATTAAAGTTGAAGTTGAGAAACTACTTCGTGCAGGTTTCATTTATTCAATTCCTTTAATGGATTGGGTATCAAATATTGTTCCTGTTAACAAAAAGCAAGGAAAGATAAGAATATGTATCGATTATAGGGATATTAATCGAGCTTGTCCTAAGGATAATTATCCAACCCCCTATATCGATCAAATTATTGATGATTGTGCCGACAGTGAAATGTTCTCCTTTATGGATGGTTTTTCTGGATACAATCAAATCAACATACTCCCTGTTGATCAACCTAAAACGACTTTCATTTGTCCATGGGGGACATTTTCTTATTGCAAATTACCTTTTGGATTGAAGAACGTTGGAGCAACTTTTCAAAGGGCTATGTCTTAGGCATTTCATGACATCAAGCACATTGTGCGGCCTTATCTCAATGATTTACTTGCCCATTCATTTATGAGCTATCTTTATGAGATGTAGGCATTATCGAATTAGGCTGAATCCACACAAATGTGTATTCTGTGTAGAAATGGGTTGTTTATTGGGATTTTTCATTTCAAAAGCTGGCATTTGTGTCGATCCCTCGAAGGTTGAAGCTATCGTCAAATTACCTCATCCTTCAACTCTTCGCCAACTCCAAAGTTTGCAAGGGAAAACAAACTTTTTATGTTGTTTCATTCCTAACGACGTCGAGATAACAAAAGGTTTTACCAGGTTGTTGAAATAGAATACTCCATTCTTTTGGGATGAGATAGCTGACAAACCTTTTGATGCACTTAAACACGCGTTAACCCATGCATCGTTACTGCATCCTTCCAATTACAACCAAGATTAATTTTTGTACCTTGCTGCTTCTCATTCCACCATTGGGATGGTTTTAGTTTAGGAAGATGAATTCAACAATGAACATGTGATTTACTATCTTAGTCGAACACTGCATCCGACTGAGATTAAATATTCACATGTGGAGAAATTGGCCTTGGCAGCGGTTCAAGCTGTCCAAAATTTCGTCATTACATCTTATTACGCAAAACCATGGTAATTTCTGACTGTAACCCTATGATGTATATTTTGACCAAACAATTTCTGGGGGCAAGTATTCCAAATGGATAGTTATCCTACAGGAATTTGACTTGGAATTTGAAAAATCCAAGGCAAAGAAATCTTTGGTTTTTGCGGAACTGATGTGTGATTTCCCACGTACTGATACTGAAACTGTGGTGAAAGAGCCCATTGTAGATGAATCCTTGTTTCTTATTAGTACTCTTGATCCATGGTATGGAGATATTATTGTTTATCTCCAAACCTAATCTTTTCATCCTGAAATCTCACGATCTCAGCGACGGAAAATATGTTTTCAATCCCAATAATACAATATTATTGGTGATACACTCTATCGTCATGGGGTAGATTCTATTTTTCGACGTTGTCTAACTCATGAAGAAGATGAAAAGGTTCTGAATGACTGTCACTTTGGAGAATGTGGCGGTCATATGATTGGGTATGCCACAACCCAAAAGATATTGTGCACTAGTTATTTCTAGCCAACCTTATTCAAAGATTGTATCTATGCAGTCCAGAAATGCCACAATTGTCAATTTTTTATCGTAAGATGTGTGCTCCACTTGCTCCTCTCCACCCTGTAATTGCCATTGGTCCTTTCGTAAAGTGGGGCATTAACTTTATTACATGTAACCCTCACTCGGCTGGGGGGCATGCATATATCATCCTAGTGGTAGATTATTTTACTAAGTGGGCTAAGGTGATGCCTACATTTTCGGTAGACGGCAAAACTACTGCAACTTTCATTTTCAATCATATAATTGCTAGATTTGGTGTTCCTCAAGCTATTATTATTGATCATGGAAGTCATTTTTGAAACATCATGATGAATGAACTGACAGATCAACTTGGCTTGTGTCACGATAGTTCTACTCCATATTACCCACAGGTTAATGTTCTGGTTGAAGCTATCAATAAGGTTCTAGTCACTATGATCCAACGAATCATTGATATTCATAGGTCTAATTGACATAACATGTTATTTTCAACATTTTAGGCATATCGAACCTTAGTAAAAACATCAACTGGTTTCACTCCTTTTCAACTGGTCTACGGTTTGGAAGTAGTGTTACCTATTGAATGCGAAATTTCGTCATTACAATTAGCCATAGAATTACTCCCAGCCACTTTCGAGGAGGAGAAATGTTTTTTGTACTTAGCTCAACTAGATGAGAATCGACACAATGCTGCATTAGCAATCGAGGCTCATGCGAAACAAATAAAAGCTCAGTATGATCGAAATGTTACACCTCGTAATTTTTCAGAAGGAGACCTAGTTTTACTATATGATCAAGCAAACGATAAGCTAGGGGCTGGAAAATTTGTACCTATGTGGCATGGTCCTTTTATTGTTAAGTGAAAGCTAGCAAAAGGGGCTTATGAACTGGTAGATTTTGACGGTGTCTCTTTAGGTAAACCTGGAAATGGGCTTTACCTAAAGAGATATTATGCTTAAATTTCGGTGTGGAGCTTTTTGTTAGATTAGTTTCTTTATAGCTGATGTGTTTTAGATTAGAAAAGTGTACCTAGTTTAGAGAGTGCTTTTATCATTATTCCTGCTTATCTTGATTTTACTCTTGATATTGCAGATGTCGACATCTCTTCAAACATACATTGGTTTTGTTGATGGTGCTTGTCGTAGTACACAGAACATTTCTTCCGCAGCTTGGGTTATCTATTCACCATCTAATGAGTTAGTGTCTATGTATGGGGTAAGCCTTGGTCAAACAACGAATAACATTGCAGAGTATAGTGCAGTGATTGAGTTATTATCTGAATCCATCTCATTTGGGATTTAGAGTTTGATTGTTAGGTTAGATTCTGAACTCGTTGTATTACAGCTTAATAGGGTTTATGCCATTAGAAATCCAGTGTTATTAGTATTATTTTTGAGAGTTCATCTCTTGGAATGTGAATTTGATTATACTGAATATCAGCATATTCCAAGACATTTAAATACATTAGCAGATGCAATTTCTTCCCGTATGATAAATAGACATTTGCAATAATCAAAACAGTAAATTTAAAACAATTCAATAACATGTTACATAAGATAGTCAGTAATAGTGATATATCATAGCATAGAAGTGTGTCAAAATATACATCATCTTTGATCATAAGTTGAAAAACACCTTATGATCAGCAAAATGATAGTACAAAAAGACAAAAATGTCATGTGAGTCTACAAAAGCGATCATCCTATCCCTGGTGATGATCACGATAAGAAACCACTGCTCGGGCCACCCTACAAAGGAACCTCCTAAAAGGTCTTGGGAACCCAATCACATATCCCTGTAACCTAAGTGGGATATCATCTATGCCAGTCTCTGGAATATCTACTGTCAAATGCTCTAGATGATTCTCCAAATCGGTCAGGGTCTTTGTACATTAGTCCTGTGGGGCTGGTACTGCTGTAGCTGGGTGTCTCCTCTCATAAGGCTGGAGAGCGGTTGGTCATCGTGGACCCACATTTGCATTTAAAACTTTTTATTATTGGTTTTGGACAATTTAAAAAACAAAAAAAATTAGTTAAAACTTACAAAGTGGTGAAAATATTTTACCCGAATCATCCCACTACTCTCCTAGTGGAAGAATCATGTCTGGGTCACCACGATAATCCATCCCAGCATATGGAAAATCTAGAATCACAAAAATTTGGTTCCTCAACCAAAGAAAATACTTAGGCGGAAATCGAACAACCTCTGAACCCTCCTTAGGATGACGGGCCATCACTACAATCCAATGCATTATCCTAGGCTCTTGAGGAAGACCAGCCTCAACATAAAGCTGTTGTGGGACTAGCATAGGGACCCTCTCTAGACCAAAGGTCACAATGAGGAAACCATATCCAAAGTTTTTTAGTTGTCCGTTCTTTGCTCTAATTAGTTGGTCTTTTACATTCACCAACACAACCTCGCACCAGTTGAAGATGATACCTCGATAACACTCTACTACCATTTGCATCTGGGATCTGGTAGCTACATGCAATGCTGCACTCCCACATAATCTGGTGACAGTGAATGCAATAACCTTAAGTTCAGGATGGTCGATAGTTTTAATATCGATTCATTTGTCCTTTATTTAATCATTGCAAAACTCTAATCGGAGACTAGCAACAGATTGGCCACTTGGCCTAGTCCTGAAAAGAGATAATCGTTTGCATCTCTTGGGCAAATCAGACAAGAAATGTATGTCCTCTAGCTCATTTTCGAGCCAGTGGCCACCAATCATGGAACACTGGTCTTGTATTTTCTACCTGTCTACCAGCCATTGCAAGAAGTCTACTTGGGCCCTCATGCCTGGTATGGCCCGGGACTTAAACAATCCACATGCTTTCAATGCCTGTATTGTGGGTGGATGATTTATTGTGGCAAGGTCCACATCCTCATGCTCGCGTTCCTGCCAAACAAGCATTTTGTATGTCCTACAATGCAAAAACGACATATTAGAACAATTTAGTTCGAAAATTTTTGGGTGGAATAGAGAAATTTGAATTTTAAAGTCCATTTCATGGGGTCCGCACCCACTGGTTACTGATAGTGCGTAGGTCCACACTCGTCATAAGAAATAGGTGCGGACCCATGACTTTTTTCTTTGTAGAAAAAAGTCGAGGTCCGCAGGGGCTGCATGTTGCACCTGCAAACCCCCGCGAGCAATTTTCTAAACCAAATTCTTCTTAAAAAATCAATTTTAAAGCCTAAAAATGAAATGTAAATGTTGAAATGCGAGATAAGGATGATGTGGATTACCTGGAGCTGACAGTTTTCGATTCCAATGGATGGATTTTCCGCAATCTTCACAGGAAGTTTCTTACCCAAAATCTCTCACTTCGCACTCTGAAATCAAATAGTAAAAATGAATTTACAAAAGCCCTTTTTATAAGATTTTTTGAATAAATGAATTTTTAATTTATTTATTTTTCACTTTAAAAGGGTAACTTTTTGATACATTTTTATTTATCTTAAACAAGTATGAGTAATGTTTTGAGTTTTTGTGCAAAATATTGGATTTTTCGGGGAAATTGATTATTTTCAACAAAGATAATACTTTTTTCACTTTTTCGGACTTTTCCAAAATTTACGAAAAAGCGAAACATTGGAGTCCTCTTTAAGCTCTTTTTTGACTCATGAAATATGAAAAGATTGCCGAGTTCTTTCCCTTTTAAACTCATTAAACGGAATTAAAAAGGTGGTCCACTTACAGCTCTTTTCTGACCGTATAAACATGAAAATATCGCCGGACTTTTGTCGTTTCAAGTTCGATTATCGTTACAAAATGACGCGTCTTCGATCGCTTTTTTACTTTTTCAGATCGAAGCCACTAATTATGAAAAGTACTCCTTGATCGTAATGGTCAAGTAGTTCTCTCAAGTATTATTTTATACTTTTTCGAGCTTAGGAGACACAAATTTACGAAAAAGGACACCCATGGAGTTTTCTTAAGTTTTTCTTCTGACTCCCTAAAATTGAAAAACACCGATTTTTTCCTATACTGGACTCGTTAAAATTTACTAGTAAAGGAGTTGCTCAATTTAAACAGGAACGAACCACTCCTTCTTAGGGTTCGAATTTTAAACTAAGTTGGACTCATCCGAAGGATGAGCTCATAAACAAGCAAATGTTATCCTCCTCAAGCTTGTCAAAAATAAAGAGGCACTTGCCATAAATGGTGGGGGAAAAGAGATAAAAATGAACCTATTTGTTACACTTTGTGTTTTAGAAAAGAAGTTAACCACTCTTGAACACGACGCTTTTTTCTCACCTGGGTTGGGAAATCCTTTGCCTAACAGCTAATCAAACCATATTGAAAGACTTCAACCGGTTTTTGGATATTAGCTTTGGGTCAATTGTCACCAAACCATCTGTAGCGTCTTTACGTGTTCAAGAGGTCAGTTCAAACAAACCATTCATTTGCAAAATATCTATCATCCATTTTGACCATCCTTGAGTTAGTCCTTACCAATATGTTTCTTCACAACTTGATCTATGATTTCATGTTGTGGGCTTGCTTATGACAGATCACTTTCTATCGACTTCAGCTCATTATCTAGAAAGATGATCTAGAAATCATCAGTACCTTGGAATCTGCATGCCCTAATGGCATATTTCTCGCCTTCGACGATAGGTTGCATCATTGACCTCCGATCAAAGGATTCTGTGACATGTTCGACATTATCTCATTTATTCACATTTCATGGATTGTACTGAGTACTTTGAGAGCCATTGACATTATTAGTGGTTTCTCTCACACTTGTTAACAGTTCACATCATTGACTGGTAATCAAGTGGTTTCTACCATGTTCGACTTCGACACATTCATTCACATGGATAGAATCACACTAGTTTAGGAAGCAGAAATCAAGACCCTAGATCTAGTTTCTACCATCCAGGCTGCGAGGAATTTTGTTATTCATTATACAATGGATTATTCATAAACAGATGGTTGCGTCCATAATGCGTCTACATATGTCTACACTCTTGAAGTATTACAAAATCATTCATGTATCACAACAGTGTCGTCAGTTTTCTAGTCAGTTTTAATCTAAGTATGGGAATGCCTACGTCAGCGATGATATGTTCACATATATATATTTTGCATTGAATGTTTTTATAGCTTCCGACTGGGGTGTCCACAGGATGATCCTTGAAATGATAAAGTACTTCACTCTTCATAGATGACAAACTATATCTTCATCTATTACAGACTTCACACTTTAGGGAGCAATCTGTTGCACAAAAAATTGTCACCTTGACATTCTACAATATGTGTGAGTCCATTACCACTCATACTTTCCTCCTTTGCGAGTCTTAAGCCTCAGATCTTCATATCAAGCCTTGAAAATGAGAGAAAGCCCTCAAAATTCTCTAAAACTCCAGTTCCGCACTTTCTCTTAGCATTACCTATGGTTGTAGAATTGAGGCTTCTGTGATCAGTCATATTTATAAGAAGAGCTTCAGCGTAAATCACATGAAAAAGACTTTTGTCGATGCGTTTCGAACCATCTAGTGTGGTTCATCGTCAGGACAAGTTGAAGAATCATATCTGGCATAGCATGTTAAATAGACTGTGCAGAGACTCCAACGGCTACATAACGGCTAATTGACAGCTACTTTGGACTTTATGGTTAGGTTAAACTTATAAAAATATTATTTTTATTTTATAAGGTTATTAAAATTGTATAAATAAAATAAAAATGATTTATTAATATATATCCTTTTTATAGTCAAATTCATAAAGGTAATTGGTTGTTAGGATAGAAGAAAATATATAATTTTAATGGTAAGTTTCAAGCTTTAAGTTACCCATTTGTTAATTAATTTACTAAATATAAATAAGTTTGTTAAGGTAAAATTAGAGAGTAAATAATCTTGAAGGCGGAATTAAAAGCTAAGTTAATTTGTATTTGAATTTATTAATTAATAATAATATCAATATCAATAAAATCTAAAGGATAGTTTATTACTTATTTTACTTAGTTTGTTAAGTATATATATGTATTATATATATATATATATATATAATATATATAATATATATATAATATAACTAATATATATATATTATAGATATATTATATTTATCAGAATATTAATGTAAAATAATTTTAAGAAAGGAGAGATATCTAGACCTACCATATTTTATTATGGATAATTAAGGAGATGATTAGATTGCTTAAATAAATCAATAAATAAAATTAGTAATAATACTATAATAAAGGTGCAACTATAAGTATAAATGTGAATAAAATCAAGAATAAATAGTAACTACCTGATCATAACTTCTTGGATGCATTAAATAGTCAAATAATGCAAAAAAATACAGCTAAATCAAATCAAATAACTGAAATTATATATATATATATATATATATATGAAAATAACATAAATCTAACAAATAGAAGAATGATAATCCAAATGAAAATACTCGCAAACAGCTAAAGGAGAAAGAACAAAGGCATGATATCTATATATATAGTTATATTAATATAATAAAGGAGAATCTAAATACAAATAACAACCTAGAAAAGTGACACAAAGACACAAGAGGCGAAGAACAAAATAAAATCCAAAGGAAATCCCAGATCCAGGAGGAAAAATCGGAAGGCATCAAGGGGAACGATGCAAGCACAACAGAAGAACAAAGGGGCGGGGGGGAAAGAAACACTAAGAAGACTGGGCGGGGATCCAACACCTACTTACCTTCCAGCCATCATCTCTGTTGAGATTGTTAGGCCTCTTTTCAATTTCTATAGCTTCCCTTAACTTACGATGATGGAACTGAGCCACCTTGGCAATAACCTTGGCCTCCTCAATACATACATGATGCCTAGTTTTGTCCACATGCTCTGCTAAGGCCGAAGACTTTGTTCTCCCGTGCCTCAGGTCAGCTGCATGCTCGCAGATTCTTTGTTGAATGGAGCGCCCTGTTTCTCCTATATAGGGCATCCCACATGAGCAAGGAATCAAATACACACCCTTCATGTCCTTAGGGTTAACAGGATCTTTCACCAACCGAAGGGACTGACGAATGGTTTTGAGGGGCCTGAAAGTTGAGGGAATGTCAAACTTTCTGAGGATTCAAGCTATCTTGTCTGTGGTCCCTTGGATATAGGGAAGATGGACACCTAGATGGCGCTCCTTAGGTTCTTTCTTCTTAAGCGCATTTCTAGAGGCTTTAAGGAAAGCTTTCCGACCTAGGTGCCTACTATATCCATTTTCCACAAAGACATCAAGGAGGTGGGATATCTCTCTATCCAGGCTCTCATTATCCGAAATCTTGAGGGCACGAGTGGCCAGGGTATTAAGAACCCCCATCTTCTAAGCAGGGAAATGGTGGGAATCGGCGTGAAGATACTTCTCTGTGTGCGTCTTCTTGCGGAACATGGAGTGGGAGAGAGAGTCGTCCTCCTTCCTAGAAATAAGAATATCAAGAAAAGGGAGGCTGCCATTGACCTCTTTTTCCATGGTGAACTTAATAGCTGAGGACTGGCTATTGAGGTGATTGAGGAAATGATCTAGCTCCTCATGGCCATGGGACCAGATGACATTAGTGTCATCTACATACCTTTTCCAAAGCTTGGGAGGGAGACACGCCGATGCTAGAGCTTTGGCCTTGAAATCTTCCATAAAAAGATTGGCCATGATCGGGGAGAGGGGGGAACCCATTGCAACACCACAAGTCTGCTCAAAGAACTCACCTTCGAAACAGAAGAATGTGGAAGTGAGACATACCTCAACCAGATGAGTGGTATCTGGATCTGTAAGGCGATAGATCACTTCTAAGGCCTCTTTTATAGGGATGCAAGTGTACAAAGAGACCACATTCTTGTTAGCTTTGATGTGGTCTCTTTGTACACTTGCATCCCTATAAAAGAGGCCTTGGAAGTGATCGATCACCTTACATATCCAGATACCGCTCATCTGGTTGAGGTATGTCTCACTTCCCCATTCTTCTGTTTTGAAGGTGAGTTCTTTGAGCAGACTTGTGGTGTTGCAATGGGTTCCCCCCTCTCCCCGATCGTGGCCAATCTTTTTATGGAAGATTTCGAGGCCAAAGCTCTAGCCTCGACACGTCTCCCTCCCAAGCTTTGGAAAAGGTATGTAGATGACACTAATGTCATCTGGTCCCATGGCCATGAGGAACTGGATCATTTCCTCAATCACCTCAATAGCCAATCCTCAGCTATTAAGTTCACCATGGAAAAAGAGGTCAATGGCAGCCTCCCTTTTCTTGATATTCTTATTTCTAGGAAGGAGGACGGCTCTCTCTCCCACTCCGTGTTCCGCAAGAAGACGCACACAGAGCAGTATCTTCACGCCGATTCCCACCATTTCCCTACTCAGAAGATGGGGGTTCTTAATACCCTGGCCACTCGTGCCCTCAGGATTTCGGATAATGAGAGCTTGGATAGAGAGAGATCCCACCTCCTTGATGTCTTTGTGGAAAATGGATATAGTAGGCACCTAGGTTGGAAATATTTCCTTAAAGCCTCTAGAAATGCGCTTAAGAAGAAAGAACCTAAGGAGCGTCATCTAGGTGTTCCCTATATCCAAGGGACCACAGACAAGATAGCTCGAATCCTCAGAAAGTTTGACATTCCCTCAACTTTCAGGCCCCTCAAAACCATTCGTCAGTCCCTTCGGTCGGTGAAAGATCCTGTTAACCCTAAGGACATGAAGGGTGTGTATTTGATTCCTTACTCATGTGGGATGCCCTATATAGGAGAAACAGGGCGCTCCATTCAACAAAGAATCTGCGAGCATGCAGCTGACCTGAGGCACAGGAGAACAAAGTCTTCGGCCTTAGTAGAGCATGTGGACAAAACTAGGCATCATGTCTGTAGTGAGGAGGCCAAGGTTATTGCCAAGGTGGCTCAGTTCCATCATAGTAAGTTAAGGGAAGCTATAGAAATTAAAAAGAGGCCTAACAATCTCAACAGAGATGATGGCTGGAAGGTAAGTAGGTGTTGGATCCCCGCCCTATCTTCTTAGTGTTTCTTCCCCCCCCGCCCCTTTGTTCTTCTGTTGTGCTTGCATCGTTCCCCCTGATGCCTTCCGATTCTTCCTCCTGGATCTGGGATTTCCTTTGGATTTTATTTTGTTCTTCACCTCCTGTGTCTTTGTGTCGCTCTTCTAGGTTGTTATTTGTATTTAGATTCTCCTTTATTATATTAATATAACTATAGATATAGATAT
>APFE031190854.1:0-10269 GCA_000404065.3 Pinus taeda | reverse complement strand
CCTGAGGGATTATTACACAAAAAGATCGAGCGCTTGTCTTGTTTGGCTCGTTAAAACTATCGAAAATTCATCCCTTTCATATTATTTTATGCTTTTTCGGACTTAAGGGATTATATGACGAAAAAGAATCATTGGAGTTTCCTTTCCATCCCTTTTTAGACTCTCTAAAAATTAAAAAGGACCGAGTTATCATTGTCGTTAAACTCGTTAAAACCAATAGCGACAAACTTGTCCAAATGGACGAGAACGAGTTTCACTGTCACTAGGCTCGTTAAAACATAGCAACGGGTTCGCCCGAAGGGAAGATTATAGAACAAGCATATGTTATCCTCCTCAAGCTTGAAAAAAATAAAGAGGTACTGGTTAGTAATGACTGGGGAAAAATTGGGAAGAAAACTTGAAGAAACTTTATTGGTAGCAAGTCGCTCTTGAACATGACACTTTCACTCCATCCGAGTCGGGTTGTGTTATTCCGTTCACCGATCATATTACCATTGGTCTGTCACACCATCCATCTTTGGGGTTAACACTACCAATCCATTGTCAGTGTCGCCAGTATGTTCAAGAGAAGTTGCTCAGAGAATTCACCTGTGTCTCATCCGTTGCAATACATTCACGCTCCATTCTTTCATAACCGCCACCCTGAACCCTGTATCATCATATCGTTTTCACCTCCAAAATCATTTGCTCTGTTCCGTGTCGTAGATGTGGGATTCATTAAGGCCCTCCAACGATAGGTCACTTCTTGTCGAAATCAGCTCATTATCCAAGAAGTCAACCTAGGAACAACCCCTTTCAATAATTTGAAGCTTGCATGCCTTAATGGAAAGTTTCTCACTTTCAGTGACAAGTTTACATCAACGGCCTTCAACCGAGATATTTTGCGTGGTGTTCGATGCCAAGTCCATTTTTCACACCACGCGAATTGTACTGTACTACCTTGAGGATCATTGTCATTATTAGTGATTCCTCTCACGCCTGTTAACAACTTACATCATTGGCTGGTAATCAGGCGATGTCTATCCATGTTCAACTCCAGAACATCTTTCACATGGATCGACTTGTACTCCGAGTGAATATTGAACGAGTTTTGAAGACCCCAAATCTAGTTTCATCCATCTGGGCTGCGATATATTCAGGAATATAAATACATCAAATGTACATCATTTCCGAACAGATGATCATCCAAATCAAAGGATGATGACTCCGTAAGAATCATCACTCTACTACACAGACGATTGTCTATCCTATGTACATGAAAATGAATTTATAAAGCTAAGCATGGGAATTCCCGCCTCACCTAGACCATGAAAAGTATTATGAAGATATGTATTGTATTGTATCTTATTACAGGTCGCCTTCCAACTCGAAAAAACTTCGGATCCTCATGATAAAGCATTTCAGCCAACATCAAAAGATTAACGACCTCATGCTTTAGGGGGCAACTATTATAGACATTTTTGGGCACTGCAATCCCAATCATAAATGTCCATAAACTGAGGGCTCCTAAGTCCCTAAAAGTTTTGCTTCACTCCCTAAAGGAACAAGGTCACCTGATTACATCATCTCCCAGAAGTTCTCCACAGAAAACTGCTCAGAACTGATCAAAACTGGACCATACAGAATGCCCAGTGCAGAGGGTGCGATGCATATCACCTACTCAGTGTAAAGGGTGCGATGCATATTGGAAATCCCTTCTATAGGGTGCGATGGGTGAGAATGGACAAATGGCAAAGACAGTTTGCGAGGTGGAGGATCATAGAATCTTCCAAAAACTTCTCCTCTGACACTAGCCTCTCTAAATTTTCCCAGGGATGAGTAAGAGATCATCAATCTCCAAGTGGAATCAAGAACTATAAGATAGAGAACACTAATCAAAATCCTAGAAGCTGACTCACCCCCCTACAATCATATATATATGGATCCCTCATCACAGAGATCCAGAGGCTGGAATCTTGTATCTTGTAGAGAATTGTTGCTGGTTTCCTGGTGTAACATCATAGTGTTGGGTGATCTAATCTTTACAGGAGGTGAAGAAGGGCTTTCTTGCTGGAGGATGATGTAGGGTGAGAAAAATTGGTTGTAATTCTCTTTGCTATTCTTGATATTAATAAAGCTATTCAAGTTTTCCTCTACATTCTTGTATGTTTGGTTGTATATGCATTTGTGTGGTCAATACATATCTGGTCCTGTATTGTTTATGACTGTAGATCTATGTTCTTCGATAGTATTATGCTACTTTGATTCCATAGGTGCTCTTCGAAGCTGGGTAGATGAAGAAGAAGAGGCAAAGATCTATCAGAAAGGAGAGGAATCTGGCAAGGAACCAAGCGCAAGACTGAGGTTGGTGTCCTTTGTTCCCCTCTTATCTACTTCTCATAAAGGAAAGCGAAAGTAGTTTTAACTTGTTTGTTTCTAAGATAGCTACCAGTCTTAGTGGGAATAGCAGCTCCAAGTGGACAATATTCCCGATAACAGCCAAGGAACACAACTGAGGTAGGTTTTGGTTCAAATTTGCAGCTGATTTCAGTGATTTAAGTTGAGCTATGATGGACAGTAAATAGAAAAGTATAGAGGAATGATCTTGGGAGGTTCCTGAGTTGTCACAAGGGCATATAGAATGCTTGTAAGTCAGATGTTTAGTTCACAAACTAAACCAGATATTGACTGAAGTAGCGTTCATATACTATGCACTTGCAGAGCAAGAGCAGTTCGAAGGCTATCTGGCTAACTTCAGGCTTCCTCTATAGTTTATAAAGTAAACAACAATAACAAACAATCACCTATTCGGTCCCTAGTGGAGTCGCCATATTTTTTATTTTTATTTTTTTTCCGGGAAAACTAGTGTCTTTTCGATCTACTAGTCCCATTAGGATTGGCAGCTATCCTAGAAACAAACAATCAAAGCAATTTGTGATTTCCTCTATGTACCATAGATAAGAGAGAAACAAATGAACCAACCTGGATCTTCCGCTTGACTCCTTGCTTGATTTCTCTCTCCCTTGATAGAGCTTACAAATCCTCTCCTACTTGTCCCGCTTAGAGAATATCTGTAGAAACAAAGTAACAAAACACCATCAAAGCATCTTGATCTATTATATCATAAACAATACATAATCAGAAATACATTAAACATACCATGACATTGACAAATACACGATTGTATGGAGGAAAACTCAAACAACTTTATTAAAATAGAAGGGAGAATTACAACCCATCTGTCTGATCCAGCATCATCCTCCCAGCATCAAAGCCCTCTTCACCTCATGAAAAGTAATATTCCCCAACAATACAATGCTCCTTCTCAAAGAAAAACTATCAGCACTTCCTTGCAAAGTACAAAATTCCAAACTCCAGATCTCCCAGATGAGGGATCCATTTATAGATGTGTTCAAGGGTGTGAGTCATCTCTGGTTTTTTATTAGTGTCATTCCACTTGTTGTTCTTGGTTCCACTTGGATATTTCTTGGATCTCTTACTCATCCCTGGGCGAATTTAGAGAGGCATGTGTCATAAGAGAAGTTTCTAGAAGATTCCATGAACATACACTTAGCAAACTGTCTTGGACATTTGTCCATCCTTGCTCATCACACCCTACAGAAGGCCTCATCAGTATGCATCACACCTAGCTAGTGTAGCAGTCAGTATGCATCACACCCTGATAGTGGAGCAGTCAATATGGTCCTGTTTTGGCCAGTTCTAAGTGGTTTTTCAGGTGGAACTTTTGGGGAATGATGTAATCAGTTGACCATGATCCTTTAAGGTATGAAAAAACACTTTTAGGGTTTAAAGAGCCCTTAGTTTATTGACATATAAGATTGGGGTTGCAGTGCCCAAATATGTCTATAACACTTGTTAATAGTGTCATATCACAAATTGAAAATTTCTCTAATACTGATAGCTCAAAGTGTGTTAGTGTTGCAGATGAAGTTGTAAATAATCCTTTGTTTTGGCATTTGTATTTTGATGGATCAAAATCCAATGATGGTGTAGGAGAAATATGTATTTTAGTTAGTCTAAAAGGGGAAAAATGATGTTATCATGTAGATTAGAATTTGAGTGTACCAATAACACTACGAAATATGAGGCATTGATTCAAGGGCTTTATAAAGCAATAGGCCTGAATATCCAATATCTGAAAGTATCTGGTGATTCTTAAATTGTTATTAAACAGGTAAGAAATACTATCCATTGCCTCTCGAGTCATCTAAAACATTATCACTTGTTCAAGATCTCATAAGTCAATTTTTGGCATTTGACATTTCTCCTATTCCTAGATCACATAATGCAGTAGCCGATATTTTGGCTAATGTTGCTTCTAAACTCCTTCCATTCAAGGATTACAGTCTAGATAGATTTACAATTGAATTTATTTTTCGACCATCTATCCCAGATAATGTCACCAATTGGCGTGTATTTAATCATGATGAGGATAACTTAAATTTCCTGACTTCCGAAGGATCTTATGATGAGCATATTATCGATGAAAGCGATCATGATATTCAATTAAAACAAAGACTCAATGAAAATCCTATTCCTAAATCTATGATCAAGCTAGAATATCTTTATGATATTAAGGATCGATTTAGAAAGGTCACTAATGAAAAACTTCAAAGTTCTACTTTAACATTTTAATTAGTAAATCTTGCCACTGAGCCCAAACCCCAGAATGTCAACCTAGGACTTGGACTTTCATCAGAGGAAAGATTTGTTTTCATCAGATTATTAAAAAATACAAAAATGTTTTTGCTTGGAATTACAAAGATCTGAAAACTTATGATACCTCTATCATTCAACACACAATTCTAATGATTTCTGATGAGAAACCTGTACAACAGAAGCTAAGGAAAATTCACCCAAATATTGAAAGTCAAATCAAAGCATAATTGAATAAACTCCTTAAGGCTAAAATAATATTTCCTATCACACATTCTAAATGGGACTCAAACTTAGTGCCTGGAAGAAAAAAAATGGTGATATTAGGATTTGTATAGATTTTAGAAATCTCAACAAAGCATGTTAGAGACATAATTTCCCATTGCCAACAATGGAACAGATACTTCAATCAGTTGCTGGCTTAGAGTTAATGCCTTTCCTTGATGGTTTTTTAGGATATACAAAATGATAGATTAAAGACTACATTCCAGACTAAATGGGGAACATATGCTTATCATAAAATGCCTTTTGGATTGATAAATGTTGGAGCTAATTTCCAACGAGACATGGATATAGCCTTCAAAGGTTTGATCAATAGAACAGTCATTGTTTACTTAGATGACATAACTGTCTATTCTAAGAAAAGGACCAATCATCTCCATGATTTAAAACAGATCTTTGAATATTGTAAAAAATATGGGATTTCTTTAAATCCCATGAAATCATTCTTTGCTCTTAATGAAGGTATGCTCTTAGGGTTTATTGTATCCAAAGATGGCATATACATTTATCTGGACAGGATAAAAGAGATTTATGATATTCCTTTGCTACATAACAAGAAATCTATGCAATCGTGTTTGGGACAAATAAATTTTGTGAAAAGGATTGTTCCTAATTTTCCTCAGATAGTTTTACCCTTGCAATCTATGATTAAGAAAATTCAGTTTTCAAATGGGGACATAACGAAAAACAGGTTTTTGATTCAATCAAACAAGCAATCATTACTACTCCTACATTGAATACTCCAAATTTTTCTAGTCATTTTATTTTGTATACTTTAGCCACTGAAACATCTTACGTTGTTGTTTTAACACATATCAATGACCAACAAGTAGAAGCACCCATATCTTTCTTTAGTTCTAATTTGCAAGGTGCTGAGCTCAACTATTCCAAAGTTGAAAAACAAGTTTTCGCTGTATTTAAATCTATCAAACACTTTAGACCATTTCTCCTAAAACACACACACTAAAGTAATAGTCCCATTCTCTACAGTGAAACAATTGCTAGTTCAAAGGGAAGGAGGAGAGAAGAAATCTAATTGGGTAACAAATTTACAAGAATATGATATTGATATTAAATCAATGAAAATTGTTAGAGGGCAACATTTTTGCAGGTTATTGGCAGGAGCTTCCAATATTCTAGATAATGAAGATTCAGATAATACTGCACAAGTAAATGAGATACGTATCACTAACTCGGAATCTCAATATGTTGATCTGATCTTTTACTTGAAAAATGGATATTCTCCCCCCTAATTCAGTTACAAGAACAAACATGCCTTAAGATTAAAAGCCAAACACTTTGAAATCATTGATAATGTGTTATTCAAAAGAAATTACGATTCAATTTTATTAAGTTGCCTTGAAAAAACTGAAGTGCAAACTGTTTTGTAGGAATTACATGATGGTCCAGCAGGTGTACATTTTGGAGGAGACACTACAACTCACAAAATGCTACATGTTGGATATTATTGGTCGACTTTGTTTAAAGATGCCCATGACTAAGTAAGGAAATGCAAGATATACCAAATTGCTATTGGAAGACAAAGGAAACCAGCCTTTCCTCTACAACCAGTAAACATTAAGCAACCATTTGGACAGTGGGGTCTTGATATTGTAGGAGAAATTATTCCACATTCTTCCAAGCAACATAGATACATCTTCACAGCCATGGAATACTTCACAAAGTGGGTAGAAGCAATACCACTAAAGGCAGCCAATTCTGATGCAATTATCGAATTTATTGATAAGTTTATCATTACAAGGTTTGGTTTACCTAACACACTTATTTTTTACCATACATCTTATTTTTCTGGAAATAATATAGTTGAATTTGCTCCTAAGAGAGGCTTTAAGTTAAAATACTCTGCAAATTACTATCCTCAAGGAAATGGCTTAGCAGAGTCAACTAACAAGAATCTCATCAAGATTATTAAATGAACTGTTGATCAAAATCAAATGAATTGGCATTAATATTTGATATTTGCATTATCGATAGATCGCATAACTCAGAAGGCCTCAATAGGTACTTCTCCTTTTAACTTCGTGTATGGGAAAGAAGTTGTAATACCTCCAAATTTAGCACCCCCATCTCTAGCCCTGGTCCAATTTATTGAAGAAATCCCTTCTTCCTCTATTCAATTGAGGTTAGATCAAATCCTTAAATTGGATGAAGAAAGAGAAAAGGCCAAAATTACTCATGCTAAACATTAACAAATCATTAAATATTTTTTTGATGCAAGTTTTGTAGGCTCAAAAGCATTACAAATCAGTGATCTCATTTTGAAATGGGACAAAGCACATGAAGACAAAGGTAAGCATATCAAATTTCAAAAGATGTGGCTTGAACCATTTCAAATCATTGAAAAGATAGGCTTATCAACATTTCTACTACAATACTTATCAGGAAAGAGAGATTCTCTTCCCGTGAATAGGCTTATTTTAAAGAAATTCTTCTCCTAAGGAGGTAACCCCTTCTTAACTGTACATATTCTTTATGCAAGCTAGTTTCTTTTATGAAATAACATTGTAAATAGTCTCCCATTAGCTTTTTCACTATTGAACTCTTTGAAAGAATATTGTGAATAATTGCTTTCAAAAAATAGTACCTTTTAAGGAAATGATTACAGTTTTGGAAATTAGATAAAACATGAAACTTTGAGAACCTCTTCAAATTTGTGAAATCTTCCAAACCTTGAAAATATAGTAAAACATTTTGAAGTTTTATAAAGTTAAGAAAGGTTATTTACAAAAAAGGTAAAGACTTTCCCCAGCTAAGCATCCACAACTCTAAAATTGTCATCCACAAACTCTCAAGGAGTAAGTCATTCACCCCATCCACTAGGTTTATGATTTTTTAGAGTGTAATTATAAAATATATTTGTTTTAAAAGATAAGAGGTCTCATGATGAGCCTTCTTACCATGATCATAGGGAACTAATTAAGCTGACATTACCAATACTACGTATCAAAATAGGGTAATGGCTTATAATCATAAGACAAGGGGTCTCATTATGAACCAGCTTGTTCAGTTCAATTACAACCAGTGAATGGCATTGTCATCATCTAGCTCTGAAACTAGGACAATGGCCTTTATCCAAAACAAACAAAAAAAAAGTAAAAAATTTAAAAAATACATGTAGACATATCTTTAGGATTTATCTTTCAAAAAGTTGTACTCTTAGATGGATGGGACAATGAATACTGATGGTTAATAGGTAACCCTGTCGAGACTATAGATCTTTGTTGGCAGCAGAGGCACTACCTGTGACAAAAGAGTAAATTTAAAAAGCTAAGTTGGAGGAGCCCCCTACTTTATCTTTAACAACCAATCAAAGCTTGAAGAAACCAAAAAATGTTTTTATTTTATCGTAAGGGTTTGAACAGGAAGTTGCAAAATTCATATATTTTTTCATAGTAAATTTTTATCTAACCAATTCTTAGATAGTTGTGTTTTTCCTCAATTGATTCTACATAAGAATGTTTTAGAAATTTCATTATTTTTCAGAGATAACTAGTTCTCCCAATGAATCGCCAATTGTTGTGCTATACAACAACCCCCCCCCCCATTTCAATTTTTAAACTCTTAGTCTTAAAAAGCTAAATAAGAAATGGGTTCCCTTTAGAATATAAATAAAAGAAATAAACCTTTGAGTATAATAAATTTTCCATAAAAAGTCATATGGAAATTGCTTTTAGAGTATTTAGGACTGCTCATCGCAAATCAAATTTCTTTAGAACCTGTGAACATCCATTTGGAGAGCTTGCGATGTGATCAGAGTCACAACAAAACCCTCATTGCAAATTTTTATCAAGATAAACCATTTATACACACGATATAATAAAATTGTCACTTCTCGCACAACATTAATCCTACAGAATGACTTAAAGTGGCATTGAAACTTTGTGATACAATAAAGCTATCGCAATCACATATCGTTGATTCATAGTGAAGCGACCAGAAAAAAGTCCATTGAAATCTTGCAATGCGATAAGACTATTGTAATCACATATCGTTGATTCATAAGGAAGCGTCCAATACACTGCATTGAAGAATCGTGATGCGATTTAATTATCGCATGTCACGTTCTTGATAAAACAAAGTGATAAATATTATGAATACATGTGGTAAAGGGATAAATAAATTATAAAGAAATAACGTGATTTGCCAAGATTAAAACCCGTTGTCTCCCCATGCCAGCTCAACACGCATTGCAATCGCAACTATGCAGACAAACCTTTTGAGTGTGGCGCTTGTAACTCCCAATTTACGACATGCGATTATTACACAAATATTAAAAACATACAATCGCTGATCACAAATCGCAGAGTCACAACACCTATTCTAAAAAAGACCATTACAAGACTTGTGACACGAAATATGGTTTCAGCATTAAAGTTTCAGGTTGGAAGTTACGGTAAAACATTAAGGAGTAGTTATGGGTAAGTCCTTTGAAGATTTCATCCGTGATAGCTAAGAATGATATAACATCTCATGCATCTAATGCGCTTAACTGCATTTGGTCTGTAATTCCTATTATTTCTTTTCAAGTTTTTTGACTGTTATGCTCCTCTTTCTCATTTCGTAGAGCTAACTAAGAATCACACAATCAAGCAAGATGTCTAAGAAATATCGAAAGGCAAAGGCCCCCCTCGTAGTGGAAGAAACACCAGTGAAATTGGTGGTAATTTTAGATACTATTTGTCTAGGCCTTGATAAAATCTCGTGGGAACGCATATATGCTTTACTCGAAACAAAAAATCCAATGGAGATAGAAGAAGCAACAGCTGATGGAATTGATCGAACAGAAAGCACACTTAATGATTTGGCCAACTCCTTTCTCCATAAAATAACAGCCTGAGCCAAAGTTTTACAATTTAATGATCTAGTGAGATGGGTAACCGAAAGTATCAATATAACAAACATAGCTTTTTTCACAGCCGAAAGGAGGATATTCAGGACATTCAAGCCTGAAGATGTAAAGGAGATGTATCATTTGCTGGATCCCCAGCGGCACTACAACAAGGCATTTCTGGAAAATTTTGCTAAAGAGAATGACATAGAGTTAGACCCTATCAAATAGTGGAGACATTTCCAAAACAAGCATAAACATGAATCCTCTTGTATGTACTCTGTGGACTCCTTAGCATCTCCATATTGTTATGCTGCTGTAATGTTATATAGGCTCTTTGGAAGCCCAAATTCTGCTAGGTTTTCTATAGAAATGGTCCCCTTGATAGAAGAAGTAGTCAACTGCTTTATTATGGACTGGGCAACCATTCTATGAGATAAAATGGCCACTCAAATATTAGATTATAGAAGGAACAGATTCAT
>APFE031190853.1:0-27794 GCA_000404065.3 Pinus taeda | reverse complement strand
GAACCTGCGTAACCAGAGATAAACATGATTTTTAATGACTTTCTCTCTTTCTTGAAGTTTGACATGGAGAGCAGAGGTATCAGGCTTGACAAGGAGGATAATATGACTATTGATGGAGCCATATTAACTGGAGATAGTCATGGTGACAAATTTTAGTGTAACAGGTAGCGAGTAGAGTCTTACCCAGACCGGGACAGAACTGAATGTTTCTCTCTTAGGGACAAAATTCATCATCCACAGCCACATGTAAAGGCCTATTGCTACATAAAAGTAGGGCCCTCCAAACACCTTGTCTTTGTCCTCAATATTTGTGAAGACTACCGTAAAGAAGCCTTTAGACCCAAGATTTAGGTCAATGCTTCCTTTTGGTTTTTGGTTATATTTAATTCAAGTCTGTAAAGTTTTTTCAGTGGGCCATAATCCCATGAATTTACAAATGATAGCATATGTCCGCATGTGGTCCCTGTGCACCTGCAACACAGAATCATTTAAAACTACTCTGGGAGTGATCTCAGCTTTGGGTTTACATGGTCCTTTTTGTGCTTTGTTATTCACTCCCTGTTCGTTGTCTTCTTCCTCATTTTCCTTCTTTTTGTTATTCTCCTTTGTCTTGCTTAAATCTTGTTCCTCTTCTATATTCCTTTTCCCTTCACCTGCAGGACCTCTGACACTCTCTAATGGTTTCTTTCCATGACTAGCCACTACTTGCCTATAGGAGGGAATGGAGCTTCGTGCTCTGCGCGCTTCCATGGAAACTCCCGCGAATGCCTGCTAACCCTAGCACTTCCAGGAAACTCACTCCTCGTCTCGCCCCCCAATTGTAGACACCTTCTCTTCTTAAAGTTATCACCAACCCGTTGGGTTTATTAAACCTTTGGGTTTATAATATCAATCCCTTGGGTTTATTAATATTATTATTATAAATAAATATTATTACAAATATTAATTAATAATAACATTAATCTCTTAGGTTTAATTTATTAATCTCTTGAATTTATTATTATTATTAAAAATAATATTCTTATTACTATTATTAAGTAATTCATAGATTTTATATAATACACATCACTTGATTGATTCTGTTAATGCATTAGATTTATTATTATTAATTGATATTTTTAATATAATAAATTATTTAATATGATTATTTTTCTATTATATATTTATCAATATCGATATTAAATCTATATTATTAGTTTTTTCCAACTATTATTATATCAATCTCATTCTCATTTATTTAAATAAATGTAGTTGTGATAATTGCCTTAAAAAAACACCCTTCATCTAAAAAGTTAATAAAAAAAATTATAATTAGAATATTGGAGAAAATTCTTAAATTATATGGTATATTTACCGTGCGTTTGACCCAAACAAATTGAGGAATTTTAATACCACACGACAACAAAAGCATAACTGATCAGTCCAGAAAGTAGCCTAACTATTCGAATTAAAAAGAAACGATTCCAAAACTATGAAGACAATTGTACGATGCTGCTTTGATTGGCCTAATTTATGCGACCATTCCTCGACTTTTGTTCAGAATACCTAATTTTTAATATGTAAACGGAATTTTGGAAGATTGGTAAAATCACGACAAGAAACCTTTTAAAACAGGTCGGCCACCACAATAGAATTCCCTAAATATTGTATTTCACGACATCCATACAAAACCCTATTCTGCAGAATAAAAAATATAATTGAGTTTTAGCAGGGTGGAAAGCCATTAAACGGATATATGATCAAATTTTTGATGTGCGGAACTCCATAGACTCCTTGTTTAAAAAGATGTGGACACAACAAAAAACTATGGGAAATCAATTGAACAAATGACTGACGATCAGCGTACTTCACTGTAGCACGAAAAATGTAAATCTAGTGACGGAAGGGAAATCATTGTCTGACCATGATATAACATGCACAGTGAAGAAAGTATGCAGGCTCTCAATCATGTTTTTGTGTAACAGAACATTTGAAAATATAGCATGATATGTATATAGGTATGTTAAAAGCATAAGACCTTTTTAAATCTGTTACAACTTATTATTTTTTTTTTTGGAATTGAAATAATGGACCAAAATAATCTTACAACATTTTTTAAAATTGAAATAATGAACCCAATAATCTTACAAGTTTTTTTTTTTTAATTGAAATAATGGACCCAAAAATCGGTTGAATGGCAAGGACGATGTTGCGGTAAAGAAATTCAAGAACGCCTTTCTGGTTGGAAAATGAAGGATAACTGCAAAGTCGGTATGTCTCGATCTGCGAGACCTAATGGAGAATCGCATCGCATTGCCAGAATGAATAGTAATGCCGTGAATGTGCTTCATGTGCTTTAAGGCTGCTGCCAATTTGATTATGATTATTCTAAAATATGATTATTTTAAATTAAAAATAAAATATTTGAAAAGAAGTTTTCATTTTAAAGAATCGGATTAAGTTACTTTAAATATTAAATATAAATATAAATATAAATATAATATAAATGGAATTTTTTTGGTTAATCACATTATTAGGATTAATCTTAATGATGTAATTAATCCTAGAGACATTCTCATTACAATATAGATCAAAAATCTAAGATGTAAAATTATAAATATAATTATAATTGTCAATTTATGTTTATATTTTATTTTTATTTATTTTATTTTATTTAAATGGAATTAAAGTGTTAAATATTACCATACTAGGATCAAATGTTGACATAGCCCTACGGGGGTAGGCAAGTTGGTAATCACAACGTGGTGAAGTTCGTTAGAAAGGCGAGCTGCGCACTGAAGGTCACTAGTTCAAATCCCCCGGACTAAAACGGAGCTGTGGAGAGGGGCGGGTGCATGCTCCCAGTGGTTATAGAGGTAGTGGTTAGAATCAACCCCGTGTAACGCGAGTCACGAGGCTGCCCCCCTGTCGCTGTTGCTGATTCCACTATTAAAAAAAAAAGAAGAAAGATCAAATGTTGACATAGAAGTTAAATTTACTTTTGAATCTCAAATATAAAGTTTTTTTAATAAAACTAAATATTATATAAAATATTATATTAAAATATATTTTTTTTATCCAATATTTATTGTCACTTCCAACCATAAATAATTTACATTTACTAATATTTCCCTATGGATGATAATTTTATAGTTGAGTTTATTTACTTTTAAACTTCAAGTATAAAGAAAAATTACAATAAAAAGTGGACCAATTGAAAGGAAATATTGGATAAAATGTAATATTATAGTGTTATATTTTACCCAATATTAAAAGTGGTTAAAGATAGACATAAATATTAAATAAAATGTAATAATTACATTTTACCTAATATTTTTCCTACTTATTCATTTTAAATTTACCATCATAGATACATCAAATCTCTATTTGTATAGCACATTATTACACATAAATTATAAAGTGTTTATCAAAGAAGCCATTAGAATGAAGAAGCTTCTATGCATATATACACATTATTTTATACAACTAACTATATATCTAAATATAACATCAAACTAAGATGGACCTAGGATAGTTTAATTCCTCAAATACATTATATTCCAAATGAATACCACGTGTCATTTTTAATTACTTAATTTTTATATAGTTATTTTTTTTATTTTGTTAATTTTATTTTATTTTCACCCAATTAAAATGTTTACATTACATTATGTTATTCATTTTGACCACATTTTAATTTTATTTTTACCTAGTCAAAATGTTTACATTGTATTTCCAATGCTAAGTTAACTACCAACTTTAAATTAACTATTTTACTTTAATTATTATTTTATTTTAATTTATTTTTATGTTTATGTAATTTGACCAAGTAAAAATATTAAATAGGATAAGAATGGACATGACATAACATTACAACATCTCTACCATATTGGGTTGGAGAGAGCTTCTTAATATTACAACATCTCTACCATATTGGGCTAGAGAGAGCTTCTTAACATTACAACATCTTTGTCCCATGACAATGCCCAAGTCGGCGTGGGCACTGAGCCATGACGTCGGCTGTGAGGTGGCATATGAGACATCTAAATGGAATCCCGTACAAGTCCATCCTTTGTACAAGATGTGTTCCTTCCGTGAACAACTCAATATGATCTAGGAGACCCCCGATATAATCTTTTTCGATCAGAATCCATGCAATCCTTTTATCTCGAGCACCCAAACACTGTGGGTCAACATATACAAACTTCTCGACGACATTTCCAATATCTATGAAGACTTGTTGAGTCTAGAATTTGATTAGCAAACCAGGCAATTTGACCCATATTAGTTTGTTTTTTGGTGTCTCTTTTAATGGATTGAAGTCGATATACCATGAGTGTAATGCCAAGAAACCCCGTCCCTTGACACATGGAAGTGCCTTTATATTCTCCTAGTCCTCCTCGCTTAGAAAATAAATATTGTACCACCCATTCATGAGCCTGACTACCGAAGGCATATAGCCTAGAATTGTCTTCCATTTTGTCTCCCCCCAGCTTCACATATCTCCTTCTTCCACTTCAGTAAAATGCGATTTCCCAATCAGTGCCTTATTTTGTAAAATACTAACACAATCAATCAAAACATCATGGCCAAAACTTAAAATTAGCATCAGTGTGGTAACACTGATAGTCCAATTTTGTTTTTGGAGTCTGTATGCCCTATTGTTTCCATGAAGTCCCCCATGTGAAATCGGTAGTGCATGTCCTCCACTTGGCGCGTCCTCAAACACCTCTGTCCCTTGCCAATATCTAGATACATCCGGTTCACCACCCATATCCACCCTAGTGCCTCCATTATGTTTCCATTCAACCTCTAGTGTGGCGCATATGTACGGTGCATGTGTCAATGTATCGGATGCCAGCGAATCCGAGATTGGCATATTATCAGAGAAAGGGTGTGGCCAATAAAGTGGGCACCCTTTCCAAACTATGTAGGCAAAGAATAAATCCCGGTCATAAAATTGTGTTTAAGGAAGTAGGTCAACCAGTTGGAAAATCTATCCTGACACGTACCAAAAGGAATGTATCAGAAATCGAGTCTTCAGTCATAGTAATGTAAACCCACGCCACAACACACCCGTATTTGGAGAATGAGGAAACTGTCGTTGGATTGTTGCCCAAAGAAGGATTAAAAAGGAAAAAGGTTATAAAGAAATAGTTTCCCAATCTAAACTCCAAGAGAACATCCTCCAATAGGTAGGAATGTCATAAATGAGTTTCTAGGGAACCATGTAAAGAAAACCTATGTCAAATATATTAAAATGTTCCCCCAGCTCCTCTCACTGGAATTCAAATTCCACCAGAAACCAAGCAGCCAATTATTGTACTTTGTGCACCTACCAAATAGGCTAGTACTATTGTGACTCCGTTTACCAGTAGTCTAGGAGAGATTGATAAGCAATCCCAACATCCACAATGATAACCCAAAACAAGAAAAAACAATAAGCTACCCTTCATAACCACAACATCAACAATACCTCGGACACATCCACCACCTGTTACAAAATTTGAAATCAATTTCCCTGCATGGCCTAGATATGATGAAAGAATCCACCCATAATTGCCAAAGGGTATAGTAATTAATAGGACTCAGACAGGAACCCTCCCCATGATAGTGGGATGGGAAGGCCAGAGATAGGATATCAGCCCATATAGGCATCAGTTTATCTGGCAGTATGAGAAAAATGGCCCCTAAACATACATATGAGAATATATATGGAAATGAAAAGGATAACAAGGATATGTAAAATTTTAGACAGTAGGAAAGTAATCATGCCGTCCAGTAGTGGACACTAAAAGACTCACAAATTGTAACCCTCGTAAATAAGACCACCAAATGTTCTATTTCACAATTACCAGCAAGCAGTAACCGAAGGAGTGACAATGTAAAACCAGTGAGAGTGGGAGACACGGCGAGAGTGGTGTCTCGTCCGAAACATAAGAAATATAGCCAAAACTTAATGTGTGCTCAATCGACCGAGAAGCATATGTTACCTGAGAGTTTGTTGTAATGGCTATAACCACCCTCCAAAATTTTGGACTACACCCAATTTCAGAGTCTCCCTTGAGAAATTCACTTGATGATTGCACACACTTGGGTTCACTCTGTGAGCTCATGTGAGTCTTAACACCCACATTACTTGTTCATTTCACCAAAGTTTTTACCTGTTGATGTCAAGGTCATGTTTGCGACCATGTTTTGGTCATGCTTAAGGTGTTTGCTTCGTGTGTACAAGTTGTGTTCGCTATGAAAACATGTTGCACTCACACACTGAGTCACATTCACTGTCGCACAAGCATCATCATGGTCGACTAACGATCAATCACAAGTATTGTGCTTGTTGCTTACACCATCAGTCAGTCATATTGAACATATGTGTCTCGATGGTTTGAGTCATCTTGTCGTCGAGTTATGTAAGTGTGTGTTTGCAAGATCACATATGCATCTTTCACTCGTTCACACACTTAGTCATTTTGATGAAGTTCTAATGACCAGACTCCCCTATGACACCCAGACCATCAACCTACCATCGACTTGATTGACTATCACCCAGAACAATGCAGAAGCACCAAGCAAGTCATTTCAAGCTGCGTTGCCTAAAAGAAAATCAATCAACCTTCATGCTGGTCAACCAGAGAGTTTGACCCAATAGCCACCCTGAGTCTCATCCCCTCAAAAATGTCACAAAGGCTACAGACTTTGCACTCTACACTGACTGGGAAAATTGTGTAGATAGGCCAGACAAACACCAAGTGCCCGTCCCTATCTCCCTTAGATAATTGTGCAAGTTTTCCAGCACCTCTTGAGAGTCAATCGGTGGCTCACTAAGAAAATTGCGCAGTTTTCATGAGCAAGCCCTTTGCTGCCCAATAGTCTTCTTAGCTCAGAAACTACATAGAGGTGATCAACAGGGCAGCTCCCAACATCAGCACAGTTTTTCTCTCCAGTAACTCCTGGCAACTGACTGACAGTTCCCCCTAGGAATTGCATAGTTTTTGTTGCCAATTTCTTGTAGCTGACTGCTAGTTCCCTCCAGGAATTGTGCAGTTTTTGCTACCAGTTCCCTCTAGGAACTCTACAATTTTGGCTGCCAAGCTACCGCTGCTCGCTTTTTTTGGAAATTGCACATATTTGGCCTGCACAAATTTTCCACAGACCAGACTATTTCTCTCAAAAACTGCACAATTTTGTCCTCTAATTGAGCCAAACCCCACGGACAATCACTCTTGATCTATATTTCCCATCTTCATCACCCAATGAATCTTGTGTAGTTTTCATCAGCAGTGCCCAGAGCCTCCATCTTGCCTTGTAACCTTGTTACCTCACCTGATAACCTGAATCCGAAATGATCATGTATCATGGTAGACTAGGAGGTTTTCAGATTTGATATCATATCATGATGATTGACTATAGGTACAGGGACACAAACAAACATGGTGTGACGATGAATGTGATGAATTAAGGGAGCACATGTAGAAGGAAAGGTTCATCAATGGATGAACAAACGATGCATGTGAAGAGATGTGCTTGCAAACAGTTGATCATGCAAAAATGTGTTCATGGATGGATGGACAAACAAACATGCAAGATGTGCTCATGGACGGATGGATGGATGAACATGCACCTTTCGTGAACAAACGAACCTGTCAAGCCTTCCAACATACAAGTAAGGAGTAATGTGAAAATGAAACATCAAGCAAACCAATGACCATCGAGGACTCCGTGCACTTTTCCATGTGGAGGTGAAGCTATGACAGCATGAGGATATCCATCACCCAGCAGCACTGCAACTCACCATGCACACTAGCAGTAGCACGAATGTACCAGCACTGTCATGTCGAGTCATGCCATGAGTCATGTTGTCCACATCTCTACTGGTGGCCATACTGTCAATCAATGTAATGTAATGTGGAATTCCAAGAGACCCACTCGTTGTATGAAGAGTCATGTAAAGTTTAAGGGTCATGGAAGTCAAACAGTCATGAGGGTAGTAGAACAACCATAAGGGTTAGTTTCACCCTTGGCTATAAATACCCCCTCATTTGTACATGGAAGGGACAATTTCTACCTTCAGCTACAAACACTTGAGGTACAATATGACGACGTAGCATGTATACTTTTTCCATGTACCTTGGAAAGTCACGTAGCTGCATGGTATCACATCCTTCCATTGAACTCCATACAATACTGGGTTGCATTCTAATGCATGTTCCTTGAAAGGTTTGTTGATGACAAGACCCTAGCCATGCTACTCAAAGAATAGGGAAGCCTGAAGATGGAGGGAGAAGAAAAAGTAAAAGACTTCAATAAGAGGTTTACATACATATTGAACAAATTTGCAGTGGAAACCAAACATCACATGTGACTCCATCACTGTTGATTACTACATCCCCGCACTGCCGACCAGCATTGCACAGTTCATCAAACGAGTTGCGAAACTAACACTCTTGGGAAAATGCAAAGAGGCTATTGCTATTGAGAAAGACTTCATGCGATTGGAGTCATTAAGGACGATGAAACAACAAAGGACTCCAAATACGTGAGAAGGAAGTCCCAAGCGATGGCGAGCACAACTAGAGACAAGGGAGAAAATGATATTGAAACCCTCACTCGCCTCGTTAAGAAGTTGACAACGGAAGTGTCCAAGCTTAAACAACAGAAAACAGACACACCTGCAAGAAACCATCCACCTAGACAGAGACAGGGAAGCATCTCATTGGGTAGCAACTGGTTCACTCCAAACATTGTGTAGAGCTCTGTGTTCTAGCCCGAACAATGTGCATATCCTAAGTTCTGTTCATTCCACAAAGAAAATCACCCTAAGAACTCTTGTTCGAATTGGAAGCGCGGCGTGAACTCTATATGCAGTAATAATTTCGATACAGAAAATAGTATGCAGGAGCAGCTGGAAGACACTGATAATGATGAAGAGATTGCACCTAATGAAGCATGAAAGTTATGGGTATGTGGTGAACGCATATGATTGCTCCCAAGCAATGCCGAAGATGAACAACAAGAAGCAGCCCGAAAAGGAAAATGACGTTACTATCTCAGGAGTAAAGGGGCTCCCCTTACACAAGGGGAAGCATAAGAAAAGATGATACTGTTGATGAGGAAGGTTGATCCACTGGCTGCCCCAAAGCAAAAGACACAAAACAAGTCTAGGAAGACAGTGATAGACAAGATTATGTCCATGAGCAGCAAACTGCAAAACACTCTGCTGAATGACACAAACATCCATTCTACCCCAGACACCCTAGTGAGTCTACCACCTCTCGAGTATGACATTGTAGATGACTTGAAGAAATCTTGAGAGAACATCAGTTTGTTCAAGTTAGCTAAGATCCAGAGTGAGTGAGACATCCTGTTGCACGCATTGGCACAGACAACAACGGACAACACAACCTCTACCATTAAAGGATCAAGCACACCTCCCAAATCACTTTCTAGTGTTCTCAACACACTCCAGATGGAAGAAGAAAGCTTAAGTTGTCGTCCATTCCTACTATCGTTTGTAATTTTTAACTGCAATGTTCATAACTTCTTGGTGGATTCTGGCACGGTAGCCAATGTCATGTTTCTCTCCATTGTGAAAAAGATCAATGCAAAATGGAGTGAGACATCCTTGTGAATCATCTAGCTTCTTCAAACATCAGTACCAACCATGCAATGCATCAACATAGTGGTTATGGACATACCAAAAGCATACGGTCTACTACTCAGCAGAGACTAGTCCAACAAGCTGGACAGGTATTTTGCTACAGACTAGTCCCACTTGTGGCTTCCGTACAAGGTAAAATGCAACCAAATCCAGGTATTGTCCAAGAGGCATATGAAGCACAATGTCACTCCCCTTAATAGCAAGAATGAACCATTATCCTTCGCAGAACTCATGTTTGGAAACTGCCTCCTGGAAACAACATTGGGGTGTTATCCTGCACGGCCAGCTCCAACCCCACCAGTCAAATCTTTAAGATAATGGAAACTTGGCCATCATACTGGATGGGACTCCCACACCAAACAGAGTGAGGTCTAGTTGGGACTTCATACTGGGGTGATCCTCTAAATGTTGGCGGGTCTAACACCAATAACATTTTTGGTGCTATAAGGAGGCCAACCAATTGTATATGGCTGAACATCCTCTCACAATCACTTATCAACCATCTGGTCAAGTTAGTAACTTGCACTCCCTCTCACCTACGTGCGACTTTGTAGTTGGTTACTTCTCACCTCCTAGGATTGAACACAAAATTCCATATCATCAACTTCGCTCCATCATTCCATCGACCGCCAGTTCGCGAAAGTAGTTAGACTAAAACCAAGCATACTACATCTTCCATACACATCAAGGAAACCAAAATCCACTCCTAGAGGGGTTGTTGCATCATCAATGGAAGAAGAAATTCTTGCCACACTTGAAGGTTTGGCATAAGCTATTGAAGACAGAGAGGAACCTCTGGTCTTCCAACAAGGGGAATGAGATACCGTTGTGATCTTGGGATCAGACTGTAGTACAAGAGGTGGAGGGGAAGGCAATGGAGGAGCCGGAGGCAGAGACGAACCAATGGACTTAGAGCTGGAACCATGAGACTTTGAAAGAGAGGAGGAGGATGAAGAAGAAGAAAATATGGCTAACCCAAATCTGGAATGGATGACTGAGGGACAATTGGCTATCCTGGGTGTCTTGCACAAGATACTGAAGCGAGCAGAGAGAATGAACATGAAGCTAACCCTTACAGCACAATGAAGGCAGAAGATCACTTGGACAATTTCTACCTGCAGCTACAAACACTTGAGGTACAATATGACGACATAGCATGTATACTTTTTCCATGTACCTTGGACAGTCACGTAGTTCCATGGTATCACATCCTTCCATTGAACTCCATACAATAATCAGGTGCATTATAATGCATGTTCCTTGAAAGGTTTGTTGATGACAAGACCCTAGCCATGCTACTCAAAGAATAGGGAAGCCTGAAGATGGAGGGAGAAGAAAAAGTAAAAGATTTCAATCAGCGGTTTACATGCATATTGAAAAAATTTGCAGTGGAAACCAAACATCACATGTGACTCCATCATTGTTGATTACTACATCCTCGCACTGCCAACCAGCATTGCGCAGTTCATCAAATGAGTTGCGAAACTAACACCCTTGGGAAAATGCGAAGAGGCTATTGCTATTGAGAAAGAATTCATGCGATTGGAGTCATTAAGGATGATGAAACAACAAAGGACTCCAAATACGTGAGAAGGAAGTCCCAAGCGATGGCGAGCACAACTTGAGACAAGGGATAAAATGATATTGAAACCCTCACTCGCCTCGTCAAGAAGTTGACAACGGAAGTGTCCGAGATTAAACAACAGAAAACAGACACACCTGCAAGAAACCATCCACCTAGACAGAGACAGGGAAGCATCTCATCGGGAAGCAACTGGTTCACTCCAAAAATTGCGCAGAGCTCTGTGCTCTAGCTCGAACAATGTGCAAATCCTAAGTTTTGTTCATTCCACGAAGAAAATCACCCTAAGAACTCTTGTTCGAATTGGAAGCGGGGCATGAACTCTATATGCATTCATAATTTTGATAGAGAAAATAGTATGCAGGAGCAGCTGGAAGACACTGATAATGACGAATAGGTTGCACCTAATGAAGAATGAGGTTCTGGGTATGTGGTGAACGCATATGATTGCTCCCAAGCAATGCCGAAGATGAACAACAAGAAGCAGCCCGAAAAGGAAAATGATGTTACTATCTCAGGAGTAAAGGGGCTCTCCTTACACAAGGGGAAGCATAAGAAAAGACGATACTGTTGATGAGGAAGGCTGATCCACTGGCTGCCCCAAAGCAAAAGACACAAAACAAGTCTAGGAAGACATTGATAGACAAGATTATGTCCATGAGCAGCAAACTGCAAAAACTCCACTGAATGACACAAACATCCATTCTACCCTAGACACCTTGGTGAGTCTACCACCTCTTGAGTATGACATTGTAGATGACTTGAAGAAATCTTGAGCGAACTCAATTTATTCAAGTTAGCTAAGATCCAGAGTCAGTGAGACATCCTGTTGCATGCATTGGGACAGACAACAATGGACAACACAACCTCTACCATTAAAGGATCAAGCACACCTCCCAGATCACTTTCTAGTGTTCTCAACACAGTCGAGATGGAAGAAGAAAGATTAGGTTGTCATCCATTCCTACTATCATTTGTAATTTTTAACTGCAATGTTCATAACTGCTTGGTGGATTCTGGCACGATAGCCAATGCCATGTTTCTTTCCATTGTGAGAAAGATCAATGCAAAATGGAGTGAGACATCCCTGTGAATCATCCAGCTTGTTCGAACATCAGTACCAACCATGCAATGCATCAACATAGTGGTTATGGACATACCAAAAGCATACGGTCTACTACTCAGTAGAGACTAGTCCATCTGGACAGATATTTTGCTATAGACTAGTCCCACTTGTGGCTTCCGTACAAGGGAAAATGCAACCAAATCCAGGTATTGTCCAAGAGGCATATGAAGCACAATGTCACTCCCCTTAATAGTGAGAATGAACCATTATCCTTCGCAGAACTCATGTTTGGAAACTGCCTCCTAGAAACAACATTGGGGTGTTATCCTGCATGGCCAACTCCAACCCCACCAGACACATAGTTGGGACTCCTTCCTTGCCTAAGTAATGGTAATGAAACATGTAGAGTGAATTGTACCAATAGTAGTAGTAGTAGTAGCAACAATAGTAGCAGCAGTACTAGCATGTCAAATGGTCCATGTCGAGACAAGTTGTGGACCATGTACTTTGACACATCAAAGACACATGACAACTTAGGAACCATATGTGTCATGATCGATCCTTACAACATGAAGCATTTAATTTCAAGTCGCTTGGAGTTCAAGTGCACAAACAATGTTATTGAGTATGAAGCACTCATGTTGGGCTTGCAGAAAGCCATCAGCCTCAACGTGGTCGCACTCAAAGTGGTAGGTGATTCAGAGATACTGGAACGATGGGTACGTAACACCATTCATTGTTTGACATGGCATCTCAAGAGTTACCAGAAAGAGGTATGATGAATAATCTCTAACTTCTAAGGATTTAACATCATTTCTATACCACATAGGCATAATGCAGTTGCCAATGCTTTGGCAAACACAACTTCAAGAATGTCTTCGATTAGGGATAGATTTACTATTGAAATTTTGTACAAACCCTCTATCCTGGACAACATAACTAATTTACACATGTTTAATGATGATCAACAGATAGTGCATTTCATGGAGAATGCTGACATCTTCAAAGATGCAATGATAGATGATGATGAGCATGAGCGCTCTCTCCAAGCAGAAGCTAGTAACAAGAAAGGCCACCTTATCACAAAAGATATGGAAACATTGGAAAATCTTTATGACTTGGAAGAACATTTTCAGGGGCCAAGGAACAACAAAACCGACAGTTCCACCATGATGCACAAATTGGTCAACCTAGGAACAGAACAAGATCTAAAGTTTGTCAATCTTGGTACATGTTGCACACAACAAGAGCAACAAGCCTTTGTTCGCTTATTCAAACAATACCGAAATGTGTTCATGTGGATGTATGATGATCTGAAAACCTATGACATGCGGATCATGTAACACATCATCCCGATCAAGGAAGGGGTCAAGCTATATCAGCAAAAGCTGAGAAAAGTACACCCATCACTTGAACCCCTCATATAGAAAGAGCTCACCAAGCTGTTGTATGCATGTATCATATACAAAGTTCATCATTCCACATGGGTTACAAATATTGTTCCTGTACATAAGAAGTCCAGGGAAATTCGCTTGTGTGTTGATTTTTGGAACTTAAACTGCATCTCTGAAAAATACAACTACCTTGTGCCATCTATGGACCACACTCTGCAAACAGTATTTGGGGCATAGATGTTTTCTCTTCTCGATAGTTTTCTAAAGATATAATCAGGTTCTGGTAGCAAAACCTAGCATACTTAACGCTACTTTTTGTACCAAGCGGGGTAGGTTCGCGTACAGAAGAATGTTGTTTGGGCTTGTAAATGCAGGCATAACCTTTCAACACACCATGGACATCACTGTTTGCGTACTCATTAGACAGAGCATAATGGTATACCTCGATGATCTGATTGTGTTCTCAAGAAGACGAGAGGACCACATACAGCATCTGAAGAAAATCTTTGAGGGATGCTGGAGATATAGGATTTCCTTGAATACCAAAAAGAGCATATTCGCAATGTCAGAGGGGAACCTCCTCAGAGAAATTGTTACCAAAAGCGGGATCAAGGTGGATCCAGACTAGCTCCAGACTATTACACAGATCCCTTACCCATCCAATAAGAAATCCATGTAGTCCTTCTTGGGCAAGATAAACTTGCTCTGGAAGTTCATCTCAGATTATGCGCAAATAGTCAAGCCCATGCAAGACATGATCAAGAAAGATATAGTTTATAGCTGGGGCAAGAGGGAAAAGTATGCATTCACCCAAATCAAAGAGACCATTGTAGAAGTGCCTGCACTCTACATCTGAGACTTCAAGAAATCTTTCCTGCTATACACCTTTGCCTCTGATAATTCACTCACTACAGTTCTCACTCAAAAGGATGAAACAAACGATGAACATCCCATCTCCTTCATGAGCAAAAACATGTAGGGACACGAACTCAATTACCCCGTCATTGACAAGCAAGCATATGAAGTTTACAAGGTAGTGAAACACATCAACCCTTGCTTGCTGAAGAACCATTGCATAGTCTTTTTTCCTCACCTCACAGTCCGCACGTTTCTTGTACAACAAGAAGTGGGTGAACAAAGTATGAACTGGATGAGAGGTTTGCAAGAGTATGATCTTTAAAGCAAGCAAATTCACATGATCAAAGGACATGGGCTCTACAAACTTGAAGCTGAAGTAGTACACACACCAGAGAGTGGAGAAGAGCTCACGATCAGCGTACTTCACTGTAGCACGAAAAATGCAAATCTGGTGACGCAAGGGAAATCATTGTCTGACCATGATATAACATGCACAGTGAAGAAAGTATGCACGCTCTCAATCATGTTTTTGTGTCACAGAACATTTGAAAATATAGCATGATATGTATATAGGTATGTTAAAAGTAGAAGAGCTTTTAAATCTGTTACAACTTATTAATTTATTTTTTTTAATTGAAATAATGGACCAAATAATCTTACCACTTTTTTTAAAATTGAAATAATGAACCCAATATTCTTACAAGTTTTTTTTAAGTTGAACTAATGGACCCAAAAATCGGTTTGAATGGCAAGGATGATGTTGCAGTAAAGAAATTCAAGAACGCCTTTCTGGTTGGAAAATGAAGAAGGATAACTGCAAAGTCGGTATGTCTCGATCTGCAAGATATAATGGAGAATCGCATCGCATTGCCAGAATGAACAGTAATGCCGTGAATGTGCTTCATGTGCTTTAAGGCTGCTGCGAATTTGATTATGATTATTCTAAAATATGATTATTTTAAATTTATTTTAATTGTGGATTTATTCAATTTATTTTAATTATGGATTTATTCTGAATTAAAAAAAAAAATATTTGAAAAGAAGTTTTCACTTTAAAGAATCTGATTAAGCTAGTTTAAATATTAATTATAATTATAAATATAAATGAGAATGTCTTTTTGGTTAATCACATCATTAAGATTAATCCTAATGATGTAATTAATGCTAAAGACATTCCCATTTACAATATAGATCAAAGTCTAAGATCTAAAATTATAAATATAATTATAATTATTAATTTTATGTTTTATATTTTATTTTATTTAGATGGAATTAAAGTGTTAAACATTACTATACTAGGATCAAATGTTGACATAGAAGTTAAGGTTTACTTTTAAATCTCAAAATTAAAGTTTTTTTAATAAAACTAAATATTATATCAAATATAATATTAAAATATTAATTTTTATCCCATATTTATTGTCACTCCCAACCATAAATAATTTACATTTTACTCAATATTTCCCTATCGATGATAATTTTTAAAGTTGAGTTTATTTACTTTTAAACTTCAAGTATCAAGAAAAATTACAATAAAAAGTGGACCAATTGAGAGGAAATATTGGATAAAATGTAATATTATAGTGTTATATTCTACCCAATATTTCTTGTAACCTAGTTAAAAGTGGATAAAGATAGGCAGAAATGTTAAATAAAATGTAATAATTACATTTTACTTAATATTTTTCCTAATTCATTTTTAAACTTATCATTATAGATACATCAAATCTCTATTTCTATAGCACATTATTACACATAAATTATAAAGTGTTTATCAAAGAAACCGTTAGAATGAAGAAGCTTCTATGCATATATACACATTATTTTATACAACTAACTATATATCTAAATATAACATCAAACTAAGATGGACCTAGGATAGTTTAATTCCTCAAATAGATTATATTCCAAATGAATACCACATGTCATTTGTAATTACTTAATTTTTATATAGTTAATTTTTTATTTTGTTTATTTTATTTTATTGCTACCGAGTTAAAATGTTTACATTACATTACGTTATTCATTTTGACCACATCTTAATTTTATTTTTACCTAGTCAAAATGTTAACATTGTATTTCCAATGCCAAGTTAACTACGAACTTTAAATTAACTATTTTACTTTAATTATTATTTTATTTTAATTTATTTTTATGTTTATGTAATTTGACCAAGTAAAAATATTAAATAGGATAAGAATGGACATGACATAACATTACAACATCTCTACCATATTAGGTTGGAGAGAGCTTCTTAATATTACAACATCTCTACCATATTGGGCTGGAGAGAGCTTCTTAACATTACAACATCTCTGTCCCACGACAATACCTAAGTCGGCATGGGCACTGAGCCATGAGGTGGCTTGTGAGGTGGCATATGAGACATCTAAATGGAATTTTGTACAAGTCCATCCTTTGTATCAAATGTGTTCCTTCCGAGAACAACTCAGTATAATCTGGGAGGCCCCCATATAATATTTTTCGATCAGAATCCATGCAATCATTTTATCTCGAGCACCCAGACACTGTGGGTCAACATATACAAACTTCTCGATGGCATTTCCAATATCCATGAAGACCTGTTGAGTCTAGAATTTGATTAGCAAACTAGGCAATTTGACCCATATTAGTTTGTTTTTTGGTGTCTCTTTTAATGTATTGAAGTCGATATACCATGAGTGTAATGCCAAGAAACCCCGCCCCTTGACACATGGAAGTTCCTTGATATTCTCCAAGTCCTCCTGGCTTAGAAAATAAATATTGTACCACCCATTCATGAGCCTGACTACTTAAGGCATATACCCTAGAATTGTCTTCCATTTTATCTCCCCCCAGCTTCACATATCTTCTTCTTTCCCAACCAGTGCCTTATTTTGTAAAATACTAACAAAATCAAGCAAAACATCATGGCCAAGACTTAAAATTAGCATCAGTGTGGTAATACTGATAGTCCAATTGTGTTTTTGGAGTTTGTATGCCCTATTGTTTCCGTGAAGTCCCCCACGTGAACTCGGTAGCGCATGTCCTCCACTTGGCACGTCCTCCAACACCTCTTCCCCTTGCCAATATCTAGATGCATCCGGTCCACCACCCATATCCACCCTAGTTCCTCCACTATGTTTCCATTTGACCTCTAGTGTGGCGCATATGTACGCTAATCGTGCCGATGTATCGGATGCTAGCGAATCTAAGATTGGCATATTATCAGAGAAAGGGTGTGGACAATAAAGTTGGCACCCTTTCCAAACTATGTAGGCAGAGAATAAATCCCAGTCATAAAATTGTGTCTAAGGAAGTAGGTCAAATAGTTGGAAAATCTGTCCTGACACGTACCAAAAGGAATGTATCAGAAACCCAGTCTTTAGTCATAGTAATGTAAACCCATGCCACAACACACCCGCATTTTGCAAAATGAGGAAACTACCACTGGATTGTTGCCCAAAGAAGGATTAAAAAGGAAAAAGGTTATAAAGAAATAGTTTCCCAATCCAAACTCCAAGAGAACATCCTCCAATAGGTAGGAATGTCAGAAATGAGTTGCTAGGGATCTGTGTAAAGAAAACCTATGTAAAATATATTAAAATGTTCCACTAGCTCCTCCCACTGGAAAATTAAAATTCCACCAGAAAGCGATCAACCAATTATTGTACTTTGTGCACCTACCAAACAGTCCAGTCCTATTGTGACTCTGTTTACCAGTAGTCTAGGAGAGATTGATAAGTAATCCGAACATCCACAGTGATAACCCAAAACAATAAAAAACAATAAGCTACCCTTCATAACAACAACATCAACAACACCCCGGACATGTCCACCACTTGTTACAAAATTTGAAATCAATTTCCCTGCATGGCCTAGATATGATGAAAGGATCCACCCATTATTGCCAAAAGCTATAGTAATTAATAGGACTCAGACAGGAACCCTCCCCATGACAGTGGGATGGGAAGGCTAGAGATAGGATATCAGCCTAGATAGGCATCAGTTTATCTGGCAGTATGAGAAAAATGGCCCCTAAGCATACCTATCAGAATATATATGGCAATGAAAAGGATAACAAGGATATGTAAAATTTCAGACAACAGGAAAGTAATCATGCCATCCAGCAGTGGACACTAAAAGACTCACAAATTGTAACCCTCACAAATAAGACCGCCAAATGTTCTATTTGACAATTACCAGCAAGCAGTAACCGAAGGAGTGATAATGTAAAACCAGTGAGAGTGGGAGACAGGGTGAGAGTGGTGTCTCGTCTGAAGCATAAGAAATATAACCAAAACTCAATGTGCGCTCAATCGACCGAGAAACATATGTTACTTAAGAGCCTGTTGTAGCGGCTATAACCACCCTCCAAAATTTTGCACTACACCCAATTTTAGAGCCTCCCTTGAGAAATTCACTTGATGACTGCATACACTTGGGTTCACTCCGTGAGCTCGTGTGAGTCTTCACACCCGCATTACTTGTTCATTTCACCCAATTGTTTACATGTTGATGTCAAGGTCATGTTTGCGATAATGTTCTGGTCATGGTCAAGGTATTCACTTCATGTCTACAAGTTGTGTTCGCTATGAAAACATGTCGAACTCACACACGGAGTCACATTCACTGTCGTGCAAGCATCATCATGGTCGACTAACGATCAATCACAAGTATTGTGCTTGTCACTTACACCATCAATCAGTCATATTGAACATATGTGTCTCGATGGTTTGAGTCGTCTTGTCGTTGAGTCATGTAAGTGTGTGTTTGCAATATCACGTATGCATCTTTCACTCGTTCACACACTTAGTCATTTTGATGAAGTTCTAACGACCGGACTCCCCTCTGACACCCAGACCATCAACCTGCCATCGACTTGATTGACTATCACCTAGAACAGTGCAGAAGCACCAAGCAAGTCATTTCAAGTTGCACTGCCTACAATAAAATCAATCAGCCTTCATGCTGGTCAACCAGAGAGTTTGACTCGTCAGCCACCCCGAGACTCACCCCCTCAAAAATGTCACAAAGGCTGCAGACCTTGCCCTCTACACTGTTTGGGAAAATTGTACAGATAGGCCAGACAAACACCAAGTGCCTATCCCTATCTCTCTCAGATAATTATACAGTTTTTCTAGCAAGGCCTCCTAAGAGTCGACCGGTGGCTCACTAAGAAAATTGCACAGTTTTCATGAGCATGCCCTTTGCTGCCCAATAGTCTGCTTAGCTCAAAAAATGCATAGAGTTGATCAAGAGGGCAGCCTCCCAACATCAGCACATTTTTTCTCTCCAATAACTCATGGAAGCTCACTGTGAGTTTGCCCCAGGAATTGTACAGTTTTTGTTGCCAATCTCTTGTAGCTGACAGCTAGTTCCCTCCAGGAATTGTGCAGTTTTTGCTGCCAGTTCCCTCCAGAAGCTCTACAATTTTGGCTACCAAGCTACTACTGCCTGAATTTTTTGGAAATCGCACATATTTGGCCTGCACAACTTTCCCATAGACCAGATCCTCTCAAAAACTGCACAATTTTGTCCTCCAACTGAGCTAGACCTTGCGGACAATCACTCTCGATCTGTATTTCCCATCTTCATCACCCAGTGACTCTTGTGTATTTTTCATCAGCATTGCCCGGAGCCTCCATCTTGCCTCACAACCTTGTTACCTCACCTGATCACCTGGATCTGAAATGATCATGTATCATGGTAGACTAGGAGGTTTTCAGATTTGATGTCATCTCATCATGATTGACTGCAGGTATAGATACACAAACAAACATGGTGTGACGACAAATGGGATGAATTAAGGGAGCACATGTAGAAGGAAAGGTTCACCAACGGATGAACAAATGAGGCATGTGAAGAGATATGCTCGCAAACAGTTGATCATGCAAAGATGTGTTCACGGATGGATGGACAAGCAAACATGCAAGATGTGCTCATGGACGGATGGACAGACGAACATGCACCTTTCGCAAATAGAAAAACCTGTCAAGCCTTCCAACATACAAGTAAGGAGTAATGTGAAAATGAAACATCAAGCAAACCAATGACCATCAAGGACTCCGTGCACTTTTCCATGTGGAGGTGAAGCTATGACACCATGAGGACATCCATCACCCAGGAGCGCAGCAACTCGACATGCATACTAGCAGTAGCACGAATGTACCAACACTGTCATGTCGAGTCATGCCATGAGTCATGTCATTCACATCTCTACTGGGGGCCATACTGTCAATCAATGTAATGTGATGTGGAATTCCAAGGGACCCACTCGTTGTATGAAGAGTGATTTAAAGTTTAAAGGTCATGGAATTCAAACAGTCATGAGGGTAGTTGAACAACCATAAGGGTCAGTTTCACCCTTGGCTATGAATACCCCCTCATCTGTACATCGAAGGGACATTTCACCTCCTCTCCTACCACATAGCCTTGAGAGTCTGTAATCCTTTCCTTGAGGAGTAAGTACTGGCTCCAACACCCTGCCCATGGCGTGAGTGATGTATGGTGTAATGAAGTGTCTTGGAACTTTTTCTTAATTCAGAACCCTACTAATAGGCCAACATGTTTTGACACATGTATTGTAACTGTTGTAAAATTAATCTTGAGCACTTTTAATGCAAGTTGCTTTAACCTGTGTTTAACACTTGAACTCATTCACTTGTTGTAATACATAATCTATTAACGAAAATATGTTGTATATGTTGTTAACATTGTCCTGCCCGTGGTGGCTACCTCCTTAAACATCAAACAATACATTCAAATAAAACTTGCTATAAAAATCATTGCACTCACGCAGACTCATCCACTGACTATTGTAGGTGTTATCCTCCCTTGTGCGTTGTGACTGCCGCATTCGTGTGGACTGTTCTTCCAGAAGTTGTGCACGTCTTGTTTTGTTGTGTGTTCCTCACCAAGTTGGCGCTTCCTCCGAACTGACTTGGGACTCACTCCCACCCTATCCCTCTATAGTGAAAGAACCATTAACATGAGTGATACTAGCAATCACCAGGCACATAAACCTCACCTCTCGAAGACAAAGCAGGCCACTCTCCTATGCTGAGAAGAAAGAGTCAAATCTTTAAGATAATGGCAACTTGGCCATCATACTGGATAGGACTCCCACACCAAACAGTGTGAGGTCTAGTTGGGACTTCATACTGGGGTGATCCCCTGAATGTTGGTGGGTCCAACACCAATAACATTTATGGCGGTATAAGGAGGCCAATCAATTATATATGGTTGAACATCCTCTCACACTCATTTATCAACCATCTGGTCAATTCAGTAACTTGCACTCTCTCTCACCTATGCGCGACTTTGTAGTTGGTTACTTCTCACGTCCCAGGATTGAACACAAAATTCCATATCATCAACTTCCCTCCATCGTCCCATTAGCCACCAGTTCGTGAAAGTAGTCAGATTAAAACCAAGCATACTACATCTTCCATACACATCAAGGAAACCAAAAGCCACTCCTAGAGGGGTTGTTGCACCATCAGTGGAAGAAGAAATTATTGCCACACTTGAAGGTTTGGCATAAGCTATTGAAGACGGAGAGGAACCTTCGGCCTTTCGACAAGGAGAATGAGATACTCTTGTGATCTTGGGATCAGACTCTAGTACAGGAGGCAGAGGGGAAGGAAACAGAGGAGCTGGAGGCAGAGACGAACCAACAGACTCAGAGTTGGAACCATGAGACTTTGAAAGAGAGGAGGAGGATGAAGAAGAAGAAGATATGGCTAACCCAAATCTGGAATGGATGACTGAGGGAGCATTGGCTATCCCGGGTGTTTTGCACAAGATACCGAAGTGAGTAGAGAGAATGAACATGAAGTTAACCCTGACAGCATAGTGAAGGTAGAAGATCACTTGGACAATTTCTATCTGCAACTACAAACACTTGAGGTACGATATGACGACGTAGCATGTATACTTTTTCCATGTACCTTGGATAGTTACGTAGCTGCATGGTATCACATCCTTCCATTGAACTCCATATAATACTGGGGTGCATTCTAATGCATGTTCCTTGAAAAGTTTGTTGATGACAAGACCCTAGCCATGCTACTCAAAGAATAGGGAAGCCTGAAGATGGAGGGAGAAGAAAAAGTAAAAGACTTCAATCATGGGTTTACATGCATATTGAACAAATTTGTAGTGGAAATCAAACATCACATGTGACTCCATCACTATTGATTACTACATCTCCGCACTGCTGACTAGCATTCTGCAGTTCATCAAACGAGTTGCGAAACTAACACTCTTGGGAAAATGCGAAAAGGCTATTGCTGTTGAGAAAGACTTCATGCAATTGGTTTTATGATACACATCACTTGATTCTGTTAATACATTAGATTTGTTATTATTAATTGATATTTTTTAATATAATAATTATTTAATAAGATATTTTTTTTATTATTATTATATATTTATCAATATCGATATTAAAATCCTTTTTAGTTTTTTCAATTATTATTATATCAATCTCATTTATTTAAATAAATGTAGTTGTCATAATTGCTTAAGAAAAACACCCTTCATCTAAAAAGTTAATAAAAAAAAAGTATAATTAGAATATTGGAGAAAATTCTTATGGTATATTTACCATGCGTTTGACCCAAACAAACTGAGGAATTTTAATACCAAACAACAACGAAAGCACAACCGATCAGTCCAGAAAGTAGCCTAACGATTCTGATTAAAAGAACAATTCCAAAACTACGAATACAATTGTACGATCCTGCCTTGATTCGCCTAATTTATGCGACCATTCCTTGACTTTTGTTCAGAATACCTAATTTTTAATATGTAAACGGAATTTTGGAAGATTGGCAAAATCACGACAAGAAACCTTTTAAAACAGGTCGGCCACCACAATAGAATTCCCTAAATATTGTATTTCAAAACTTCCATACAAAACCCTATTCTGCAGAATCAAAAATATAATTGAGTTTTAGCAGGGTGGAAAGCCATTAAACGGATATATGATCAAATTTTTGATGTGCGGAACTCCGTAGACTCCTTATTTAAAAAGATGTGGACACAAGAAAAAACTATGGGAAATCAATTGAACAAATGACTGACGATCAGCGTACTTCACTGTAGCACGAAAAATGCAAATCTGGTGACGCAAGGGAAATCATTGTCTGACCAGTGAAGAAAGTATGCAGGCTCTCAATCATGTTTTTGTGTAACAGAACATTTGAAAATATAGCATGATATGTATTTAGGTATGTTAACAGTAGAAGAGCTTTTAAATCTGTTACAACTTATTATTTTTTTTTTAACAATTTTTTTTAAATTGAAATAATGAACCTAATAATCTTACAAGTTTTTTTTAAAATTGAAATAATGGACCCAAAAATCGGTTGAATGGCAAGGATGATGTTGCAGTAAAGAAATTCAAGAACGCCTTTCTGGTTGGAAAATTAAGGATAACTGCAAAGTCGGTATGTCTCGATCTGCAAGATATAATGGAAAATGGCATCACATTGCCAGAATGAATAGTAATGCCGTGAATGTGCTTTAAGGCTACTGCCAATTTGATTATGATTATTCTAAAATATGATTATTTTAAATCTATTTTAATTTTGGATTTACTCTGAATTAAAAAGGAAATTATTTCAAAAGAAGTTTGCATTTTAAAGAATCTGATTAAGCTAGTTTAAATATTAATTATAATTATAAAATATAAATGGAAATATTTTTTGGATTAATCACATCATTAAGATTAATCTTAATGATGTAATTAATCCTAAAGACATTCCCATTTACAATATAGATCAAAAATCTAAGATCTAAAATTATAAATATAATTATAATTGTCAATTTTATGTTTTATATTTTATTTTTTATAAGAGAGTTTCTTCGGCATAAATCACAAAAAATTTCATTTGTCGACGCACTTAGAACCAACAAGTGTGGTTCAACTGGGCTTAGTATGATTAAATAGATAGAGCAGAAACTCCAATGACTATATTCCAAGACCATGACTATATTCCAAGGCCAGTTAACCGCTATATTGGCAACGGCTAGATTTGACTCGATTACGGGAATAACCAATATTTAATTAAAAACTGACTTGGGTTAGTTAAATTCTTAAAAGTGAACAGTCCCTTTTTAACCACTTATATCTATTAAAATAAATTATAACCTAAATTAATTTACAACTTGTCCTGTAATGACTGGGTAATTTATGTGAATAAATCTTCTGTTTTACCATTGTAAGTAATTATGGAACAGAGATCATTATCTTTTTGTGAAAAATGAATTGAATATTATTAATTCAAAACTGAGTACAAATTGAATGATTACACATAATAACTTCTATGAGGAAGTTATTCTCTTTTCTTGCCACATGATAAATGAAAAAAAAAAAAAACAGTTGTTAACAGGGAAAAACCCTAACTGTTTCTCCTACTCCCATAGAAAAGGGAAAAAGGGAAAAGGACCCGGGTTGTTAAGGAACAAACGGGAGAGAAGGCAAAAAGGAAGAAAAGAGGGTGCTAAGTCTGGTAAGGACCAGATAGCACAGGCACAGGTGGTGCAAGATCTTGCTGAAGACAACGGTCTGGCAAGAGGGCTTACGGGGAGATTTAGTCTGGTGGACTGGTCTCATGGTTGGGAGGAGAACAACCAACAAGGTATTATCCTTTAATCTGGAACAGCGTTGAAGACTATAGAATAACGGTGCAGGTTAGTACAGTTATCATTTTTTTTTATGATCTGAGGTATAATTGTGTTTGTAAAGATATTATTTGGACTATAGGTCAGAGTATTAATATGACAAATAGTCTTAATCTGTTCAAGAAAAACATTATACAGATGCTACAGTAAGAAAACCAACGAAAAGTATACATGTACATATATATACGCAACACTATGAATCATTAAACGAAGTCTGATGAAAAGTATACATGTGTATATATATATATCAGAACACATTGATTCATTAAACAAAATCTGAGGTGGAGCCGAGCATGGGTAACCTAGAATCCGAACAGAATATTACACAGATTCGGTGGAGTCTCTGTAGAACGGGATTCAAGAAGAACTAGATATAAACCCTACCTTGTTGGGTAGGGGTGACATAAATGAGATACAGAGTCTCTGTAAATGAAAGAAAAGAACCAAATATAAGAACCAACTTCTGAGTTGCATTCGATAGAAGGAATGTAATCATTAAATTAGCAGAAATTCGTAACACGTAAACAGTGATACAATGATAAACAGGAAAAGACCCCGAGCGAATATTCAACCCAGACATATACATATATTTATATTATGACAAGAAATGCTGGAAACGCGTGCGCATAGCCTGTGCATAGGGGTTCAACTAATAAAAAAAAACACGGTGGAGTAACGACCATAGCTCTCGGTACGATAAAGAAGACACAATACCATGGTAATGACTATACTACTTTAAAACTGTCTAATCCTCGCATGGAATAGCATTACACGAATGTTACAGTAGCATAACAAGAGAACACGAGCAGTGACAACCTGAAAGATTCAAGACATGCATAATAATCGAGCTAACTGCTGTAAATGAAAATATTGATATACTACAGTATGCATAAAACTCTATAACCGAAACAATGCCGGCGACAATAGCCACGGTTGAAAACCCATAATGTAAAAATAGTCAAGGCCTAGCCAGAGCTTCCAGTGCCGAGACCGTTAAGGGTCTTAATCATGCGTTATGCACATAAATAAAGACAACGATGAAACAATATAGATATATATATTCCTTTCTGTATAACAAGCAAATATTAAACGTGTACAGACCAACTAAGGGTTGCAGAGACACATCAAGAACATTATTTTCCAGAGTTAAACTTCATGAAATAATAAGTTAATTAAGTTTTTCCGAAACCTCGGCCACAAGAGTAACTAGAAACAATCACAGTATATTTACTTCAGGAAACAGAGTAACTGGAAATTCCACATGTGTCTGAAGAAAATAGAGTCATGTTCATCAATGTATTATAACCGCAATCTAAACAAAGGTGCAATTATGACAAATGCCTCGCGGCGCATCAACTAAGCCATCCACAGAGATGGTCGATTAAATCTTGTACAATAGAACAATGACCAGAAAACCCAAATGAAAATAATACATTCCGAGGTTAGGGCATATGCCTCTGAGTTTTGTTCAGGCACGGTAAATACCGTTGCCACCATGAAGGCCGTATCCTGGCTTCAAGCATAGGACGACGCCCTCAGGCGAATAGGCCACAAAGATTCAACCTCCAACGGAGCAACGGAGAAATCGCCTGACAGAAAAGGGGAAAATCAACTTCAACCCAATATCAAATGCAATGGTAAATCCTACGCTACAAAGGTGTAGGCTTACCTGAGGAGCAGTTTCCAGAAATTAAGCTTGAGCCATATAGGAAATTCCTCGAACTCTGTCAACCAAATCATGCACATGAGTTAATGGTAACAGTAGGCGATTAAAAAAAAAACAATAGCTGTACAATTTTTTATTGAAGACAGAAGGGATTACCTGCAATGTTTCAAGTAGAATTGCGTGCCAAGAATAGTTACAGACTCCGGAGCATATCTGCGAACCAGGCGCCACCATTGGAGACGGCGACGAGGAGCAGAGGAGTATAGAATAGGAGGAATAACGATTAACCGCGGAAATGAAACCAAACGATAATATAAAGCGAAACCCTAGAGCAACCTCACAACTGGCAATTAGCCTGACCATCTGATCAAGGAAGGGTGATATCTGCCATAGGTATCTGTGATCCCGAGGAGTCCACTGCAGGACCATGTCATTTATTACCTCCTCCAGCAAGCTCAGCTACCGCAATCTAGATCGATGAGGAGAAATCCCGAGGAAAGCCAGCTGTGTCCCTTTCCGTTCAGGAGAGTAAATGCACCCAGGTAGGTGATCGTTGGCATCATAGGGAGCTGGGAACATCAGCCCTACGTCGCATCAACAGAAAAGGTTACAAGTTGGGTTATTAATAAATGCCACCTCGGCAGAGATTACGGTATAAATGTATCACCATGGCCGTCAAGGGGTTTGCAACCTTAATAGATACCCTCCCTTAGCTGCGTGGATGAATAGTTATATTAATACAGAGACATACCTAATGTGGGTAAAAAAATAATTACAATCAGTGTATACGTGAAATTAACCAAATTTTTTATTTTGCATGGTAAGTAGTGCATGGTAAGTATTGTGGGTTGTGACATATGGTATCAGAGCCCAGTTACAAAACTGAGGCCTCTCGGTAAGGATAGATTGACATTAAA